>CAUYRT010031915.1:0-28046 GCA_963574885.1 Lepilemur ruficaudatus | reverse complement strand
GATTTTTGTGAGGGGTGAGAGATGTGGATCCTGTTTCAGTCTTCTACATGTGGCTATCCAGTTTTCCCAGCACCATTTATTGAATAAGGATTCTTTTCCCCAGTGTATGTTTTTGTCTGCTTTGTCAAAGATTAGATGGCTATATGAAGATGGTTTTATATCTGGGTTCTTGGTTCTGTTCCATTGGTCGATGTCTCCATTCTTGTGCCATTACTATGCTGTTTTAGTTACTATAGCTTTGTAGTATAGTTTGAAGTCTGGTAAATTGATGCCTCCCAATTTGTTCTTTTGTCTTAAGATTGCTTTTGCAATACAGGGTCTTCTCTGGTTCCATATGAAGTGTAGAATTATTTATTTCTAGATCTGCAAAAAATGATGTTGTTATTTTAATAGGGATTGCATTGAATCTGTAGATCACTTTCGGTAGTATAGACATTTTAACAATGTTGATTCTGCCAACACATGAGCATGGTATGGTTTTTCCACCTGTTTATGTCCTCTGCTATTTCCTTCCTTAGTGTTTTGTAGTTCTTCCTGTAGAGATCTTTTACCTCCTTAGTTAAATATATTCCTAGGTATTTTATTTTCTTTATTGTTATTGTGATGGGTATTGAGTCTTTGATTTGGTTCTCGGTTTGACTGTTGTTGATGTATAGGAATGCTACTGATTTCTGTACATTGATTTTGTAACCTGAGACTTTGCTGAATTTATCAATTTCAGTAGTCTCATGGCAGAATCTTTTGGGTTTTCTAGACATAAAATCATATTGTCTGCAAAGAGCGACAGTTTGACCTCTTCTGCCCCCATCGGGATGCCCTTGATTTCCTTCTCATGTCTGAGTGCTCTGGCTAGGACTTCCAGCACTATGTTGAATAGAAGTGGTAATAAAGGGCAACCTTGTCTGATTCCAGTTCCAAATGGGAAGACTTTCAATTTTTCCTCATTCAGTATGATGTTGGCTCTGGGTTTGTATATATGGCTTGTATCACTTTTAGGTAAGTCCCATCTATGCCTATTTTGTTAAGCGCTCTTATCATAAAAGGGTGTTGAATTTTGTCAAATGCTTTTTCCGCATCCTTTGAGAGGATTATGTGGTCTTTGTTTTTGCTTCCATTTATGTGGTGAATTACATTTATAGATTTGCATATGTTGAACTACCCCTGCATCTATGGCATGAAGCCCACTTGGTGGTGATGGATTATTTCTTTGATAAGCACCTGAATTTGGATTGCTAGGACTTTGTTGAGAATTTTTGCATCTATATTGATAAGGGATATTGATCTGTAGTTTTACTTTTTTGTTGTGTCCTTTTCTGGTTTTGGTATCAGGGTGATGTTGGCTTCATAAAACATGTTGGAGAGAATTCCTCCCTTCTCGATGTTGTGGAATAATTTCTACAGTTTTTCTTTGTACGTCTAGTAAAATTTTGGTGTGAAAGCATCTGGTCTGGGACTTTTCTTTTTAAGAAGGTTTTTTATTGCTGTTTCAATTTCAGTACTTGATATTGGTCTGTTCAGGAATTCTATTTCTTTCTGATTGAGCCTAAGAAGGTTGTGTGGTTCTAAGAATTTGTCCATTTCCTCCACGTTTTCAAGTTTATGTTCACAGAGGTTTTTACAGTATTGAGAGATGATATTTTGTATTTCCATGGTATCAATTGTAATTTCTTCTTTTTTGTTCCTGATTGAGCTTATTAGAGTCCATTCTTCTCTGCTTCTCATTAATCTAGCAAGAGGCTTGTCAATTTTGTTTATTTTTTCAAAGAACCAACTTTTTGTTTTATTAATCTTATGTATAGCTTTTTTCTTATCATTGCATTTAGTTCTGCTCCAATCTTTGTTATTTCTTTTCTTCTACTGAGTTGGGGTTGGTTTGTTAATCCTTTTCCAATTCTTTGAGAGGATTCATTAGATTGTCAATTTGTGAAGTTTCTGTCTTTGGGATATAGGCATTTATGGATATAAATTTTCCTCTCAGGACTGTTTTAGTTGTGTCCCACAGATTTTGATAACTTATGTCTCCTTTATCATTTAGTTCAAAGAATCTTTTGATTTCCATCTTAATTTCCTCCTTAACTCAACAATTGTTCAGCAGAAGGTTGTTTAGTTTCCATGACTTTGTGTAGAGATGAGAGTTTCTGTTGGAGTTGATTTCTAATTTTATTCCACTGTGCTCTGAGAAGATGCACGGTATGATTTCTACATTTTTAAAATTTTTGATACATGTTTTGCAGACTAAGATATGGTCAATCTTAGAGAATGTCCCATGAGCTGATGAGGAAAATGTATATTCAGTGGTTTTTTGGTAGAATGTTCTGTAAATGTCAATCGGGCTCATTTGTTCTAGAGTTCTGTTTAAGTCCATTGTTTCTTCATTTATTTTCTGTTTGGAGGATCTGCCCTGCTCTGTCAGAGAGGTGTTGAAGTCCCCAGCTATTATGGTGCTGCTGTTTATCATTTCGTTTAGATCAAGTAGGGTTTGCTTTATGAATCTGGGTGTACCTGAGTTAGATGCATAAATAGTTAGAATTGTTATGTCTGTTTGTTGAATTGTACCCTTCACCATTATATAGTGACCATCTTTGTCCTTCATTACTTTTGATTTGGAGACTAAGTTATCTGAAACCAGAACTGCTACATCAGCTTTCTTTTGGATTCCATTTGCATGGAATATTGTTTTCCATCCCTACACCCCTTCACCTTGAGTCTGAATGCATCCTCGTGGGTTAGATGTGTTTCCTGAAGACAGAAGATACTTGGTTTGTGCATATTTATCCATTTGGCCAGCCTATGTCTCTGTAGTGGGCAGTTAAAGCCATTCACATTTATTGACAGAATTGATAAGTGGGGCAGATTTCTGTTCATCCTGTTGAGTTGAATTTTGTTGCTTTGTTTTCTCTCTTGAGCCATTGGGGTATACAGCCTTTGACCTTTAGCTTTTGGATAATTTAGATATAGGAAACAAATCAGGTTCATCTCCCATGATGACAGCTTCCAGGTCCAAAGTCGTTCTTAACTACAGAGATGTATTTTATCCACTCATTCTCATATGGCATTGTACCGGGTGCTCTCAGCAATACCTGAGTCACTTACCTTAGTCCACTTCAGTGTTTCAGGTTGAATTCCTGAGAGACACAACCTGAGACAGGCACTTTTATGGAAATGATTTATTAAGCAAGGGCTCTTGGGGTGGGGGAGAGAAGCCATATAGAGAAGAGAGGGAAATAAGCAAGGATGTTGTACAGGAAATCGAGCCTGAGCCTGTGAGGTGCTCTAGAGAGTAAACAGTGGGGCAGAGGCCAAGGGCCAGGCTCCCATGCCCTTGCTCCAGTCAGCCACTGCCAATGAGCTCCCAGGGCACTTCTGGGCAGAGAGAAGTTTGGCAATTCTAGTCACCAAAGGCAGCCCTCTGGAAAAGGTCATAAGTGTGACTCGTTGGCAACAGCACCCACAGTGACTGGAGGATGGGCACGTCTTCCCAGGAAAAGGGGGACAAGGGCATCTTAATCCAGTAAAATCAGCATCTGCTACAGTCTACGTATGATTCAGAGGTTGTACCCAGAACTCCATATTTGGTCTGAACCAGCAAGGAGTGAGGAGGGTAAGATTCTATTTGTCTTATTTTAGGTAAGCAGCTTTAAAACTTTTATTTCAGCATTATAAGCCTTCAGGTTTGCCTTTGCCCCTCTCCAAAAAAAAAATCATGAGAAACATACATTACACATAAATTAATTAAACATTCTACTATGTGTCAGACACTGAGATAGGTCCTGGAGACAGGGAGGAATTAGGAGAGAAGAGCCCCTGCCAACAGGACGCTTACTGTCTGCTAGAGAAGGCAGTCAGAAATACATAAGGAAACAAGTTATTATAAAAACTGCAAATGCACACAGGTAATAAGTGCTGTATAAACGAGAGCAATAAGAGGATGCTGAGATGGAGAATAATGGAGTTGAACTATGAGATCCTTATGGTTCTATTTCCTGAACACGTGAAAATGCCAACTTGCTAGCCCGGAAGTGTAGGACAAATTAAGGCACCTTATGTTGCCATGTAACTACCCATCCCCCTCTAACTTTAAGCTGGTGGTTAGGGAAGGCCCCCCAGAGCGGTGACATTCAAACCAAGACCTGAAGACTGAGCGGGCGGCAGCATGCAAACTCCTGTGGGGAGTAAGGTTCAGGCGGTGGGAACAGGATGTAGAAAAAAGTGGATCTGCTCTGATTAATAGGGTGACAGGAGGAGGAAAGGGCCTGGAGCCCACCTGTTCATCCATTGCAAGGATCCCTAAGGCACCTGTTTGGCCCTCCAGGGCTCCTCAGAGCACAATTGGAGAACTATCCTTCTAGGCATCATATTCTGAGTCATGGATTCTAAAACTAGATTGAAGACAGGCACCGGCTCTCTGTCCAGTTGCCCTCAGGGGCCACCCAACCATCTTTCCGTGTTCCTGGATCTTATTTTTCCTCACGTCCCTTTTTCCCTCGAGTACTTGGAGAAGGCGTGGGGGAGGGAGGGCCTGGCTGCTTCACAGCTCCAGCCAGAGAGCCCATTTTAGAGATGCCAGCAGGGGATGGCGTATGAATCAACAGCATGTTCCCTGCACGCACCCACGGTCCAGATGGCTGCCGATCACAGGAGCAGAGGGCGGCTCCTACACAGACGACTTCCCTGGCTGGAGACACGTGCCACACTCCAGGCCATGAGGGAACACAGTGGTGGTGGCAGTGGTGGTGGTGGTGACATTTTACAGAAAAGGGCATGGTCTTTCTTTTGCTGCAGATTTTCATTTCAAACACTTATCTGTAATAAAACCTTACAGAATAAAATACCGAGGGCTCACAGAATTGGAAAGCACCATGGGAACTAGCTGGTCCAGCTTCTTGTTCACAGCATAAATCCCTTTACATCCCTCACATCAGTCCCTGGGCTGAAGCTTAAAAGTTTCAGATTGGGGCAGTCCCGCATCCTTGAGGCAGCTCTTAAGCTGGAAAGTTCTCTCCTTGCATATCTGTTCCCTCTGACTCTCTTCCCGTTGGTCTGGTTCTTCATTACACAGAATTTAATAATAGCCACACTGGCCATTCATTGAGGTCTTGCCATGTCCCAAGCACTGTGCTGAGAACTTCACATGACATACCTCATCTAATCCATACCCCAAATACAGGAGGTGAGCACTAATGTCACCCCCACTTTTCAGGAGGAAACCTGAGCCTCAGAGACACCAAACCACGGGAAAGCAAAGCTGGGGTTTGGGCCCACTTCTGCCACGTTCCAAAGCTCAACCAAACCCTTGACGTCTACGTGGCGCAGCCTGCAGCCTCCACAGAACAAGTCTATGTCTTTTTCCATAAGATTGTTCTCCAAGCATGGGAAGCCAGCCCACCTCTCTGTTCTCAGAACTTTCCTTTTACATGAAATACCTCCAGGTCATTCAGCCATTCTTGATACAACACAAGATCTCAAAAAAGAAACATCCTGGTGACACTTCTCTGGAAAGCCCCAGCTTCTAATCTTCCTAAAACATGGTGCCAAGACCTGGCCACACACAGCCTGGCAACAGCAGAGTCCGTTGGGTCCATCCTTCCACGTCTACTCAAGCAGTCGAAAACTGGATCAGCCACGTCAGAAGCTGTGAGCTCACGCAGTTCTGCAACAAACCAAGACGCTCATGAACGAGAAATGCTGTGTGCATAAATGTGTGGACAAGGTAAGCGGTGCTCTACCAAGGGTCTCCTGTGAGCAAGGCTGGGGCGAGGCTTCACACGAGGATGGACCTCGGCATCACCTGTGGAGCTTTCCAACATTTGGCTTGCTTGCACCACAGATGGAACCTCTTCAATCGTCACCCACACACTGGTTTGGAGCTTTAGGGTGTCAAATGGTGAACAAACATGTTGGTGCTGCCTGCAAGCCAACCCTACACCTGCTCAAAGACCTTGTCGTCTAGTGTTTCAGCAGGTTCTGAGCAACTCTGGAATATTTTACTGCACTTGCCCTTATTATTTTACGACAATCGGTGGAAAACTGAAGCAAAACTAACATAAGTGACAAGCCCAAGCCAAAGGACTGAGACAGGGGAACTACTGGTGAGCTTTGTAATTCAAAGTGGCTCATCATTAGCTTGAATCTGACACTTTACCAGGCCTCAAGTATGAGGCTAAGCAAACAAAATCGTTAACGCTGCCAGAAAGAGATCCCTAAAGGCTCTGTCTAAGAAATGAATATAATTTGGGATTTTAGAAGTTTTTCACATCTCTGGGGACAGTGTTCCCTTCCTCCTGTAAAGTACGCAAGCACAATTACTTACTTTTTTGAGTTGCTCCTTCTGGCTCTGCCACAACTAGCTGTGAACCCCTGGGCAGGGTGCTAGCTCTTTCTGTGGCTCTCAGCCTCATCTGTAAATGAGTATCATAGCTACATCCACCCCACCAGGTTGTGAGAATGAAATGGTTAGCAGGTGCAAGGCCAGCTGGCAATGGTGCCTAAAAGAGTATTGGGAACATAATTCAATAAAAGTTAGCTATTTAATAGCATGACCCAAGTGAAAAGTTAACATCCTCATGACAGTCTGGATTTCAGAGGGCATCAAGACAAGTCACTGTAGAAAAGGCAAGGAGTTGGAAAGCAGCATGTACCCTGAGAAGGGGCCAAGGACAGTCACAAGGAGAAGACGCCCTCTGGATGGCAGGGGGTCCCTTTGGCAAAGTGTGGGAGTGAGAGGCAGCCTCGGTGGCAGGACAGTGATGGGGCACATGCAGAGTTGAGGCACAGGCAGAGCTGGCCAAGGGCAGGCTCTCTGAGTCGCCAATCTGGCTCCCCCGCACGCAGCACACCTTCTGGCACATGGCTGAAATAACGGCACTTAACATCCGTGTCCAAGTATCCTGTCCGTGCCTGAGCTAGTTGTCCTCTTTGTGCTCTCTCTCACACAACCTTCACCCGCAACTCCAGGAGGTCCTGTGATTATCCTCATTTCACAGATGATGGGACAAAGGCCCAGTGAGGCGAAGTGAGCTAAGTACTCAGATGAGGGACACATGGATAAATGGCTGGATAGACAGGTGGGCACAGATGAAATAAGGTGGCAGTGTTGTCTCAAGCCCAAGGCAGAAACCCTTTCCTAGAACAACCCTGCACATTGCCCTCCAATGTCATCTCCCCTGTAACCGCCCCAGTGTTCTCCCAACCGCAGTCACACACTCACCCATCCATACTCCTCCTACCCAGACTTCAGGTTCCCTCTTCCTCAGGATGTCCCTTCTATTACCTTCCCTTCATGGGGCTCAGGTTGGGACCCAGGCAGCAGAGAGAATCACTACAAGATGGACTTGGTGCTGCATTACCTGAACCAGGTGAATTCCCTTCAATGAGAGAGGTAACGAACTCTTAACTTGGAATAAAGCTGAGCCTAAAGAAGGTGACCTATTGGCCTCAGTCATGGCCCAACGGAGAGATGGAGAGCTTTGGAGACTGGGATTCTGGCAGACCTTAACCTAGTCCACAGGAAACGCACGTATTTGACAATGGTGTCAGTTTCCATGAGGCTCCCTGTAAGTAGCATCCCCGAGGCCAGTAACTCTCCCAATGGAAAAGGTCCCAAAGGCAGAGGAATCCTTTGAGCTGCCTCCACCTATAAAACTCCCCACTCCATTTTGATTCTTCTTTGTGTATAATTTTTTAATTACTTTGCAACACCAGCATATGATGGATTGGCAGCCTATACTAATAATGTTAGGAAAGATAATTCACGAAGGCAGGAACATGTTCACAATCAGTTAAATGAAAAGAGCAGTTTAGCAAACAGCACGTACTCTTTGTTTAATAAAAAAATTATGGAATATATATATTCTTTTTTCTTCCTCTACTCTGAAGGAATAGAATATATTTTTAAATTGACTAAAAGAATATATATCCTGCCAGGTGTGGTGGCTCATGCCTTGTAATCCCAGCATTTTTGGGGATCAAAGCAGGAGGATTGCTTGAGGCCAGGAGTTTGAGACCAACCTGGACAACATAGCAAGACCCAATGTCTAAAACAATAAAATTAGCTAACTGTGGTGACATTCACCCATAGTCCTACCTACCTGGGAAGCGAAGGTAGAAGGATAACTTGAGATCGGGAGGTTGAGGCTGCAGTGAGCTATGATCAGGATACGTTACTCTAGCCTGGGCAACAGAGCATGAGCTTGATCTCTATGTCTTTATCTATATATCTGAATATATATATAAATATATATATATATCTGAAAATGCTACCAAAAATTAGTTATAGGCAATTATAAGTAATATTCTTGTTCCCTTCTTATAAATCTGTACTTTCCAAATTGCCCAAAATGAACATGAATTGATTTTGTACGGAGAATTTACACAGTGTTTTTTTTTAAAAACTGCCAACGCATGAGCTCATTTTCATTGCAACAAAAACCCAATGAGGCAAGTACTATTATCATCATTTTACAGCTGGGTAAACTAAGGATCAGAGAGGTTAAGTCACTTGCCTAAAATCTCAGAACCTTGTGACTAGTTTGAATCCAGGGGCCAAATCTCACAGCCCAAACTCTGGGGCTCACAGGGACTGCATAAACAAAAGCATGACAATAAGATAGTCAAGTTAAGAACATTTCTATGTCTATAGTCCTGTTTGGTCTTCATAGTTTTTTTGTTTGTTTGTTTGTTTTGTTTTGTTTTTCTTAATGAATTAGGCAGGGCTACCACCTTTATCCCCAGACCAATAAACTGAGACTAAGGAGGTTAATTAGGTTAGGAAGATCATCTGATATGGTACCCATCAGGTCTGGTCACATTGTTCACTGCGTTGGTGTCTGTATTTTCCACCAAGCCACAAAGTCCCTAAAAGCAAATAAAGCATGTTTTGATCAGTGCTCACTGCTATATCCAGTGCCCAACATACAGCAGGCACTCAAATAAGGATTTTTTTTGAGGGGTGAAAGAATGACATTCAGAAAAAGTATGTATGCATTGAATATTGCCCACTCCACTTCTGACCTCAAAAATATATGTCCACCCAGAACCTGTGACTGTGACTTTATTTGGGGGGAAAAGGGTCTCTGCAGACATAATTAAATTAAGGATCTCAAGGCGAGATGATCCTAGATTACCCAGCTGGGCCCAAATCCAGTGATGCCCAATGTGCTTATACGAGAAAGGCAGAGGGAGATTTGAGACAGAAGAGGAGACACACAGAAGAGGATGAGGCCGTGTGACTGTGGACGCAGAGATATCGGCGGAGCAGCCACAGCCAGAGCAGCAGAGGGGACGGCTACGCCGGGAGGGGGCCAAGACTGGAGGAGCGCAGCCCCCAGCCAAGGCACACAAGGAGTGCCGACAGCCACCAGAAGCTGGAACAGGCCAGGAAGGGGTTCTCCCCTAGAGCCTCGGGAGGGAGCGTGGCCCTGCCCACACCTTGAAGTCGCACACCTGCCCTCCGGCACCGTGAGAGAAGAAATGCCGTAGTGTTAAGCCACCAGGTGTGTGGGCTTCGTGGCCAGCCCCAGGGAGCTAGCGCACAGCACCAGAGGAGGCCGCACACGGCCATGTGACGCTGCACTCTGCAGTTCGTGGCGCAGACTTTAACTGCCCTGGCCCTCCCAACAGCCCTGGAGGAATACGGGTAAGGATGCTCAGCCCAGTTTCCAGATGGGCACGATAAGCTAGTAGCTGGAGGCGGCTGGCAGAGGGAAAAATGGAAGGCAAGGGGCAGCCAGTTCACACGGGTCTTACATGCCAGCCTCGGGCTTAGCTGTGGGCCTTGGGAATCCCAAGATCAGAAAGACGCTCGGGGAGATGAGTAAGGCGGCAACGCGGCGGGGGAAGTTGAGGAAGGCAGGCCGAGGGGGCTATTTCAGTAACTGTGGAAACGGGCCCGCGCCAAAGCGAGGCTGTGAGCGCGGAGAGGAGAGACGCGAGGAATGGGCAGCCACACGGAGCATCCAGACAAAGGCCACAGCTGCCGTACTGACCCTTCCCGTCCACGGGGCCCCACGCCAAACACTGGCCACACTGCTGTGTGTTCTAATCCCCACACGGTAGCGGGCTGAGTCCCACGTTGAAATGCAAATCTGGGGATGAAGGAAGTTGCCTGAGGTCGCCTCTCTTGGAGCAGGGGGCACCTGACTCAGGCCCCCACAGGTCCCACTAAGAACTATGGCTACAGAGCGATTGTTTGTAAGCAACTGCCAGTGGAGAGGGCATACTGTTATCTTAAAAATGCTAACTGTAGTGTTACAGCTCTTTTAGAATTTGTCTAGCAGGTTTTCTGGTCCTCACCGGAAGACCCTCCCACCAAAAAAAATTTTTTTTAATGCTAATTATAATAGAACCATGATCATTACCAAAAATGTAGTGAGGTTTCTCCTTTTTTTCACATACAGCCATGTGTTGCTTAATAACGGGGATGTGTTCTGAGAAATGTGCCTTGTTAGGTGAGTCTGCTGTGTGGCCGTCACGGAGTGCACTCACACAAACCCAGACGGCCGAGCCTACAGCACACCTCCCCTGTGTGCTGCAGCCTCTGGCTCCTCGGCCACACACCTGTACAGCATGTGACTCTACTGAGTACTGTAGGCCACTGTAACACAGTGGTATTTGTGCATCTAAACATGGAAAAGGTACAGTAAAAATATGTATAAAAGATAGAAAATGGCACACCTGTAGAGGGCACTGACCATGAATGGAGCTTGCAGGACCGGAAGCTGCTCTGGGGCAGTCAGTGAGTGGGGAGTGAACGTGCAGGCCCCGGACATCACTGTGCAGTACTGTCGACTTTACAGACATTGTACACTGAAACTACACCAAATTCGTAAAACATAAAGTAATCGTGCAATGACATAACCACAGCTAGTGATGGCGTCACTAGGCAATAGGCGTTTTCTCAGCTCTGTTACAATCTCACGGGACCATCGTCTACATAAGGTCCATCGCTGACCGAAACACCATTATGTGCCACACGACTGTAATTTCCGACTTAAGAAAACTGAAATTTATCTGCAGTGCCACCATCAGAGAGAACTGCCATCAGCAGTCTCCACAGGCACGCTCCCACAGCTTTTCCCATGGATGTGTGTAGGCCTCCTTTGTCTGAGGGGGATATGTTCTAAGACCACTAGTGGATACGTGAAGCCACGGATGGCACTGATCCCCATACACCGCATGTTTTTTCCTATACGTACGTATCTGTGATAAAGTTTAATTTATAAATTAAAATAGAATAATTATAACAATATGCCAGCATCACTACTCTTGCACCGTGGGGCCATTATTAAGTAAAACAAGGGTTACTTGAACACAAGCACTGCGACACCAGACAGTCCATTTGATCCCCAAGACGGCTGCTAAGTGACCCCCGAGCAGCACAGCAAGGCACGGAGACGCCGGAGGGAGGGATCATCCACGTCCCGGAAGGACGACGTCAGATGGCTTGAGATCTCATCATGCTGCTCAGAACAGCAAGCAATTTAAAATTTATAAATTATTTCTGGAACTGTCCATTTAATATTTTCAGATCAAGGTTGGCCACAGAAAGCAAGACCATGGATAAGGAGGAACTACTCTATATAAGTATGCATGAGGGTGTGTGTTTGTACGTACATCGGCATGTGTTCTCTTTAATTGAAATAAGACAATACTATACCTGTTGTGAGGAAGTCTACTGTCTGTGCCAACCATTAAGTCCTAATAACCAGATCCTTTGTATAAACCTGACCATCAGGGCAGTCCAGCAGTGGGCAAAGGTGGCCTGGGGCACAGTGCGCGTGGCCAGCCACAGGGGTGGGAGTATTTTATCACCGGCATTATTTAGAAACACCAGAGCACTGTGATAATACATGCACACTGATTTTTAGTCAGCTTATTATTGTTCTAAGTCTTCCACAGACAATCCACACAACTACCGCCTGTGCGTGGGGAGCGCTGCCTCCACTGCACCAGCCCCGCCCACCACCCAGCGAGCCCCTGCACCAGGGAAGATGGCGGTGTGGCTGGGGGCAGGGGACAGAGGCGGTTCACCAAGCATACAACACAGCAGAAGGTACATGCCACGCGCTCTTCAGGCAAAGCAAGACCATCCCCAGCCCCTCCTCACAGAGGTGTTAAGAAAACATATGAGATGATATCCACCATATCCTTTTGACCTTGAGAGGAAAAGCACCAGCATAGGTAAATTTAAGGTCTATTAAAAATATAGCCCATCTTCCATCCAATCCAGACGACGGCATCGACAGGCAGCTCCCCTTCAAACTCACCACTGAGCAAAGGACGGATCACTTTCTTTCTTCTTTCTTTTTTTAAACGTATCAAATACCAAAACTTCTTGAGATGAGTTATTGGGAAGATATCAGGAAAACTGAATAAACTGCTCTAAAAACAATCAAGCTGTCCACAAAGACACTACTAGAGTTAAGTTTCTAACAACTACAATGGTATAATTTTCCTGTTGGCCATTGCCTTGAAATAATAATTGAACTGGCAAGTCCATTCCTCATAAACACTTTCATCATCTTTGGCTTGACGAGGCCTAGCTACTGAGCCACAGATAAATGTTTCTTCAAGACAGTAAATCATGAGCCATATGTTAGAAATTACCCTTACACCCCTATAAATGGGACTATACCCCCCTCTGTCCTTTCCAAAACAGTGGAAGGGATTTTTGGCAGCCAGATTCGCATTAGAATCCCCCGGAATAACACTGCTAATCCCCAATATGACACTTGGAAGCCTTCAGAGTCATATTTCACAATAGTATTTTCATAATGTCTAAGGAGACCATGTTTATAAAAACTTACTTAAAACAATGAAAAAAGATAACTGGGAACGGAGCTCCAGCCACCTCACGTGTGAGAAAAGCTCTTGGCATTGGCTGTGCTCATGCCTGACACACAGGCATCATCATGAGAATGGCAAAATGTCTTGACGGAAAGCCCAGGCTCTGCAGTCCCAGTGGCCTGTATTTAAATCCTGACTTCACTAATTTCTAGCTGTGTGACCCTGGGTAACTAACTTAACCAGTCTGTGTCTCAGTATCACTATCTGTAAAATGGGGATGGTAAGAGTACTTGCTTCACAGGGTTATAAAAATTAAATGTGATAATACGAAGGCTTCCACACTTTTTGATCACAATTTTATGTAACGTATCTTAGAATAGGCTTACTACTATAGCAAACAACTTGAGAGAGCGCCAAATCCTAACCAGTAGACCACCACGGAGCGACTTGAGGGACAAGTTGAGTCAAGGTTTCTACATGCCAAGCGTGGAAGCAGAATATTCACTGCTGCTCATATTCTATTAGGTAATTAAACATGAAATGTTTGATTTCAAATCAAAAGTGTAATTTACCATATCTCAAACAAGAAGCAGTACAATTAATCAAAGTTTGTGCCTAAACTATCGACACAGTTTTGCCATCTTAACAATAGCTTGTTTGTGCCAGCAGCAAAGAAGCCTAGAGAGCAAGTGGCAATGAAATCATAAAAGGCGTTTTCCACAGCTTGTTGAGAACTGAATATTTTTCCTTGCAAGAAGTTGTCCAAAGCCTGGAAGAAGTGGTAGTCAGATGGTGCAAGGTCTGGTGAATATGGTGGATGACAGAGAGTCTCCAAGTCCAGCTTCTGTAGTTTGATCAGCATTGTTTGTGTGACACGTGGTCAAGCATCGTCTTGCAAGAGAATTCGCCTGTCGCTATTGACCGGTCTTAGCTGTTTAATCACAAGCATCCTCATCATTTTGTCCAACTGGTTGCAGCAGACATCCGCTGTAATGGATTGACCAGGTTTCATGAAGCTGTAGTGAGTTAATAACCAGTGCTGGACCACCAAACAAGATACCAGTAGCTTTTTTTTATGAATATCCAGTTTTGAACTATGTTTTGGCACTTCATCTTTACCCAACCATTGTGCCGAACACTTGAGATTGTCAAAAAGAATCCGTTTTTAATCACACGTAACAATATGGTATAGAAATGGTTTGCCTTTGTGTCATGACAGCAAAGAAAGGCAAGCTTCAAGACGATTTCTCTTCTGACACTCGTTTAATGCATGCAGAACCCACCTATCCAGCTTCTTTACCTAATCAATTTGTTTCAAGTGGTCCAATATTGTTGGAATAGTAACGTCAAACCTTGCCGCTGATTCAGGCTTAGGATGAGATGGATTTGCTTCCACTACAGCTTTCAGCTCATCATTATCCACCTTTGTCTCAGGTCACCCACGTGGCTTATTTTCAACATTAAAATCACCAGAATGGAACTTCTCAAA
Organism: Lepilemur ruficaudatus; assembly: GCA_963574885.1. Taxonomy (NCBI): domain Eukaryota; kingdom Metazoa; phylum Chordata; class Mammalia; order Primates; family Lepilemuridae; genus Lepilemur; species Lepilemur ruficaudatus. Next base: position 13,774 of record CAUYRT010031915.1, on the reverse strand, counting down.
CCACTGAGGTACTGTGCATTCATTAGCCACATCCTCCCCAAACACTTCATTGATATTTTCAGCTGTCGGCGCTGTATTGGTTCCACGATGGAACTCATATTTGAAAATAACATGAATTTTTGACTTATTCGTGGTTTCACAAAAATCGCTCTAAAAAATTTTTTGAAAGATAGTCACAAGCCAAAATGTGCATTTGTAAGACTGAGGATGTACCTTCACAATAAAAATAAAACAAAAATTGTCAAAGTGAAATGTCAGAGATATCAACTGTCAAACTTAGTACTTAAGGAAATTATACATTTCATGCTTAGTATTAGTCAGACTATAGTCACAGGGACACACGTGTAAGGGTATCTGGGAAATGTAGTCCAGCGATGCAGAAGTTGTGAAGAAAAGAGGAAAAAACTTGTGGCAACAGCAGTCTGTACAACGTGTATTTAACAGAAACTAAAGTTTCATGAAGCACATGAAACCACACATGAGATTCCTACACATGAGATATCTGTTTTACTCCACTCCATTGTATTCTAATCTAGTAAAACATGTTGGTCTTAACCCAATCAGCTGATTTTCACAATCCACTAATATCCCACAATTCACCATTTAACCAACAAGTGTTAGCTGCCGTTATTGGCAGTGGTTGTTGGCAGCAGCCATGAGCAAAAGGACAAACTAGACACTTTAAAATTTTTCCAAAAATTCTTAGCATTTGAGTTCATAGACTTGATAGTGACGACATGCTTCAGTTTTGACTGTAGGTCTTAGGAGTCAGAAACATTCATTCAAGAATAGCGCTCACAATTCCTAGAACCTGGGCTGCCTTTGGAACACATAACTAATTATAACCATACGCCATAGGAATAACAGGTACACACACACACACACACACACACACACACACACACACGTGCATGCATACAAATGGACAATGACCACTAAAAAGTGACCAGAGAAGACAGAAGACATAAAGAAGAAAGGGCCAAGAAAAGAAAAAGGGAAATCTATCCACTCTGGATATGCAACACCGGCACAGAGCCTAGCGCTAAGGAAGCACAGGGTTCCACTTTCTCTATGAGTGAACAAGCGATGCATCAGGTCTTGCTCTCCATGTCTTTGCCCTAGAAATTCCCCACAGCCTGTGCATAAGTTAGTAAAATGGTCTTTCCTGGCCTACCTAATGTGGTAATGCAGGGGTGGGGAACCTGTGGCCTTCTAGGTCCTTAAGAGTGGCCTTTTGATTGAATCCAAATTTCACAGAACAAATCCTTTTATTTTTATTAACACATTTTTGTTCATCTTTTACATTTTTATTTTATTTTTAAAATGAACGTATTTAAAGTATCTAATAATAAAATAAGTTTTAACAAAATAATCCTTCCAGATTGACCAACACGATTAGAACATTAGTAGGCCATCAGGGCTAAATGGACAGCTGCTACGCTCATGATTTGCTTTTAACTTCCCCCACCTGACTGGTGCCACTACCGCACAAAGCTAGTTAGTGAGAGTTTATGGGGGTCCAGTGCAGTCTGTTATCAGCTTTTGACAATGGTACAACAGTGTTTTTGTTTGAAGTGGAATTTCTGAATAGTTGCACAGCTTGACAGTATTTTTTAATTCTGTCTGTTTAAAAACCCATCATGTCAAAGAATACCCAGAGAATGCCGAAGGAAGAAAACAGATTTTTTTAATGAGAATTGGGAACTACAATATTATCTTGTTTCTGGTAAAGATAAGGTGATTTTCTTGCTTTGTGATACTGCTATACCAACATGAAAGAAATTCAATGCTTATCAGCATTATACCACTCATAAGGACCACAAATAGTTTAAATTAGAGGGAGAGGCATGAAAGGTTGTATTGCAGAAATTAAAAGATGAAAAGCAAAAGCAAAGACAATTGTTTCAAGCAGCAATGAGACCTGGAAATAATGCCCCTGAAGCAACTTATAAAATAGCTTATATATTCAGGAAAAAAGGGAAGCCAAAATTGTGAAAGAATGCGTTGTCAAAGTTGTAGGAGACTTAGATCCCAATAACATTTCCAAGTACAAACAACTCCCTCTTTCAAGGAGAATCATAACTGATCGGCAGCATGAATTAGCCTTTAACAGAACAACTTCATGCAATACTTCAAAAGGAAAATACGTATTATTCAATCACTTTAGATGAATCAACTCAGTACAGGTTTTATATTTCATTCAGGTCATAACAGAAGATTTTCTTTGCTTTGGGCACTCTTGTGAACAGAACACGGGGAATAGATATCTTCAATAACTTTCAAGATAAATGTCATGAAGTTGGACTGAATTTGGTAAATTTAGTAAGTGTATGTACAGATGGTGCACCTTCCATGACAGGAAAACGTGAAGGGTTTATTGCACAGATTAAAAAAACGTATTAACAGATCCAGATGCTCTCATTTCTTTTCATTGCATCTTGCATCAGCAAAATCTCTGTGCTAAAGCTACTATTTTCAGTGACACTTTGCAACAAGTGTCAACAAGTTATAAGTATTGTTAACTATATTCATGCAAATGCAACATGGCATCATCAGTTTCATAACATGCTAAAGTTGAAGGATGAGGTATTCAGTGTGGTTTTACCATATCAATCTAAAGTGCATCAGTTATGACAGAGACAGCTGTTAGCCAAAATTTTATCTCTGTGAGAACAGTCAAATTTTATGAAGAACATAATTAGCAATGTGAATTATTAAAAGGAGATTTCTATAGGAATGCAACATTTCTGTGTGATATGTCAAATCAAAATGACTTGAATATTTCTTTACAAAGTAAAACTAAGTCTATATATGATATGTGGCAAAAAATCCCAGCATTTTGAAAAAAGTTATCTTCTTTCAAAACACCTCTTCTTCAAAAGGAAATTTCAGATGAACATTTTCCCCAGTTAGCAAAGGTCATTGGGGAGCAGGATGTTACATGCCAATCATTTGAAGAATATGCAGCCATAATAGACCTACTAATTGGAGAAGACAATGAAAGGTTCACTGACTTTGAGAATCATGACATCACACCCAAATTAGCACTTCAGCCTCACCTAGTTGATATCACCAAGGCACCTAAAGAACTGCAGATGGATTTGATTGAGCTCTCAGTAGATGACATTTTAAAGCCATTGTTGGATGCTGAGAAAGATCCAATTGAAATATGGAAAACTGCAGAATACCCACGCCCTCAGAAACATGTCCAAAAATGCTTTCCTGCTTTTCAAGCACTTATTGCTGTGAATTTACATTCACCTAACCCAAATCAAGACACCCTTAAGGTCACAAATGATGGATAACCATCTAGAGGATCAACTGAAACTGCGGACATCCGTGCTGCAACCAAATATTCAAATGCTTTCCAACAAAAAGCAGACACAACAAAGTCATTTAAAGGTTAGTTAACTTCAAAATTAATAAATAATTTTCATATTTTGAAATTATTCAGTACATAGTAGTTAGATTTTTAAAAAGAAAGGTACATGTTTAAGTATATCTAATTGAAGTTTCTTGAATACAGCCTAATTTGATTACAGCTAAATTAATGTGGCCTTTGGGGAGGCTGTGTAAGGGTTCAAGATGGGTAGGACACGGTCAAATGTGCATTTCAGATGGACGCCCAGGATGTGCTGCGGCTGGCCTGACCGGAAGCAGGAAGACTGGTGAGGAGCCTGCTTCAGAAACAGGTTGAAGAAGACTGTGGGCGCCCAAGCTAAGGTGGAGACAGTCGGTAGAGAAAGAAGGGCCTTGAATGAGAGCATATACAGAAGTCCAAACTGGTAAGTTTTGGTGACTGATTTGGAGATTTTATTTAAAAATCCCCCAAAGAGGATGCTCAGATTTCTGACTTCAACAACTGAGTACATGAATATGCTGTTTGTTGAGATGAAAAACACAGAGAAAAAAGGAATTTGATGAATTCAATTTTTGTACAAGCTGTTTTTGAGTACCCTGAAGCTCAGTCCAAAGATGCCCAGGTGGTGTTGGAAGCATGGCCTGGAGGTGAGGGAAGAGTGTTTCTCCAGAGGGAAGATCGGGGAATTATCAGCAAATGAACAATGATTAGAGTCAGGGGGTCACCCTGGAACTGGGACCAGACTATAAAGACATCATGGGCCACCCCCACAACCCCATCCCTGGTGCCACCAGCGCCCTGTACAACAGAAGGTGGGGGTGACAGGTGGAATGAGAATGGGCTTAGATGCTCACTAGGCGCCAGAAGAAACCGCGTGATGCAAAGGTGACCTTGGACTATGGCTGAGTTCCTTTATTCATTCAACAGGTGAGCATCTACTCTGTGCCAGGCACTGTGCCAGGGACTGCAGAACCCATAGTAAACAAGAGAGACAGGGTACCCACCCATGGTCTATTGGGCAAGGCAGCTGAAAACAAGGAAGCAAATTTAAAAAGTCGAATCGGAAATGCTATGAAGCAGACAACCAGGGTGTTGAGGCAGAGAGTACCAGGGAAGGGGAAGGACCCACTTGGATTACAAGATCAGAGAAAACTTCTCTTAACAGACAGCAGTTAAATGGAGACCTCATGATGCGAAAGAACCCAACAGGTAAGGGCAAGCAAAGGAAATTGAATTTTAAACGAAGGCAAAAGACAGGGAGCGGATGTTTGAAAACCTGACAGGTAAGTGTGCTAGAGCTGAGAAAACAGGGGTGCAGAAAGTAAGAGCTGAATTACGAGGAAAAGGAATTTGGATTTCATTCTATAGGCAACAGAGAGCCACTGAAGGTGTTCAAGCAGAAGAACAGCAGAACCCTGGCTACCATGTGTAGAAAGGACGAAGGAGGAGCAGCGACCTCACAGGGGCACCAGGCAGTAAGTGCGCGATGATGGTGGTCCACACGAGAGCGCTAGCAGGGGAGGTGGGGAGGAGTCAATGGTTTTGAAATGTACCTGGAAGTATTGCCATTAGGACTTGGCTATAAATAGTATGCAGTGGGTGTGAGGAACAATGAAGAACGATTCCTAAGTTTCCAACTTGAGCAACCGACTGGATCGCATCCCTCTCTCTCGAGGTCATTGTGTGTGTCACCCAGCACCGGGGCCAGCACGTTGGGTGAGCAGCTATAAACAGGAGGCTTCCTCATTACCGCACGACTCCTCCCCCACAGAACCCCCACACAGAGCAGGTTTGATGATGCTCTGTCCTCATTTTCCACTCTCTCCCATCACACAGCATCCAGGACTTTTCTCTTAACTTCTTTCCCCCACACTTTGCCTACTCAAACACTCAGGAGGGCAAAAAAAAAAAAAAAACTACCCAATATCTTTTTACTAACAAAAATATCTTTCCTCCAAGCTCTAACAAGTTACTCACATTCGTCAGTTCCTCTCACCAGGACCACCCTCACCCAACTGTGAATCAGAAAGCATTCCTATCCTGTGTCTAAAACTCCAAGTGGCTCTGGGCCAAGGATGTGACTCTAGAAATTCCCTCAAGCAAAATTCATATCCCAGAGCCTAGTAATTATTTCTAATAATTTTCCTCACATTAACACCACTTGTCTTTTAGTAACTGAGCTAACTCTCTGCTGCTTAGGCCAAGGTGACTTGAGGGGAATACTCACAGATATAAATGAGGGATTGAAAAGACTCAAGCACTATGCGCCAGAGGGAAGCAGGCAGTGGTTGCTGGAACCAGGTTGTACCAGCTAGGGGGCTGACAGTCCCAATTCTGCATTCAAAGACACCATGTTGGTAGCTTGAAATCGGGTATGGTGGGAGTAATTACATCACAGAAATCTGCAAATGCTACAAATCAGGTATTTCCCACCCCATCCCTTGTAAGAGCCAGTTGCCAAACATTTACCAGCACACCACTGGACGCTCCCTTTATTTTTAAGCCACTAATACACACTGTGCACCGGGCTCGCTGTCAAGTGCCCTCCTCACGCTACCGCACCCTGCTCAGCATCCCCAGAGGGTGCACTGAACTTGTGGAGTTCCCGCCACTCACCTCCCTGCCTTATTCCTCCTCACCTAAACTTCCTGCGGTCCTTCCGCCTAGCTTTCCCTTCTCTCCTCACCCCACCTTTACTACCATCTCCCTAACATCTGACTCAGCTCTCCTGATGAAGCCTTTGCTGAATTTCTCAATAGTTACAAACCACCTACCTTGTACCAAGCAAAGAGAACTATCACTTCCTCTGTATCCCTTCTGTGCCCTGTACAGTCTTATCTCATGCAAGTTTATTTGGTGGAACTATATGAAAATGCTCATATTTAACCTCTTTTTACCTAAAACATGGGAGTCATTTTGGGGTCAGTCCACTCTTCTTGAGAGAATTATATGTAAAGTAAAACTGTATCCCGGGAGTATGACAAGTCAGCATGACCCAAGCCCTTTTTCCTTAATTTTGTTTTCCTTTCTAAGTGACTAGAAGCAGAATTAGTAAAAGAGAACTTGGAGCAATTCTAAAAATTTCACTGAAATATGTGTCTAGCAGAGGACCGCTCCACGATCCTCTGTTTATACACATGTAGCCCCGCCACAGAGGAAGGATTGATCGGAGCCATTTGCTTTAGCAGGGTGGGTGCAACAGGCTATGCCCTCAGTAGAAACCCATATTGTTAAGTAAGTTCTTTAAAAAAAACACTAAGACAGTATCTAACTATTGGACACATACATTTTGCCATCAGCAAAGAATAAAAGGTCAAGAATATGCCCTTATTCACAATAAATTAGTTCCCATGGAACAATTTCTTGTTTATAACACTGGGAGCACAAAGTCTTACTGTGTTCCTAGAAAATTCCTCCTTGCTTCTGGAAGCCTGTTTTCTGGATCACTTTCAGAATGGATGTTTTATTAACATGCTTAGCCACATGAGAAGCAAATGCTGCCATTAACTCAGAGTCAAATTGCAAAAACATAACTTCTTCTAACGCCTGGACCAAAACTGTCATCAGACTGTTGGTTTGGCCGTCATCATATTCCACCATTAGGCAGCATACCATAGGCCATCTAAGTGGAGCACAAGGTTTTTGCTGGCTACAATATCCAAAGTCTGCAGTCACTTGCCCTGATAACCACTTGTAACTAACAATGTCCCCAGGTGAAAACTCCATTTGGGTTTTGAAAGCCTCAAGTTACTTTATCCATAAATTGCAGTGCATTTTAGCAGGGCATAAAAATTACTCATGTTAAGGATGAAAAACAGTTTCTCTTAATTATCCAAAACATATTACACACCCTTGTAAATAGCTATAAAGGTAAATTAAAATACCAAAATCTGACTATAATGCTTTTGTATTTGTTTAAAGTCTCCAATTGCACTGCAATCTAGGCAAAAGACAGTTGGCAACCATAATAGAAAATTCTGAGCATCTCTAAACTCAAGCTTTTTTTTTTTTGCTCATTTATTTATTCCCAGTTTTATTGAGGCATAATTGACAAAATTGTATATATTTAAGGTGTACAATATGATAATTTGTGAAATGATTACCACAATCAAGGAAATCCTGTCGTTTGAGACAACATCTTAATAGATGAACCTAGAAGACATTATGCTAAGTGAAATAAGCCAGACTCAGGAAGATTAAATACTGCATGATACCACTTGTAAAAGAAACCTAAAGAAGATGAGCTCATAGGAAGAGAGAGTAGAAGGGTACAAACTTTCAGTTGTAAGATGATTAAGTTCTGGAGATCTATTGTACAGCGTGGTGACTAGAGTTAATAGTAATGTATTATATACGTGAAATCTGCTAAGAAAATAGATCTTAAGTGTCCTCACCACACATTTAAGAAATGGTAACCATGTGAGGTGATGGAAATAAGCTGAAACTCTTAACAGGAAAGCTGTTAACTGCTTTAGAGAAAAATAAAGTGAATTCCACAACCACTGTCATTGAAATTACACGTCTTAGGTCCAAAGAATCTTGGGCCTTCAAGCTAAGAAAGCTCTTGGGCAAAGACAAGTTGGTATTGTACCTGGGCTCGTATTTCCTAAAAGATGATATAGAAGATTCTTTGTGCAGCTGAAACATAAACCTCTTAGGGAAACATTTCTGCCCATTACCAGCTTATCAGAGACCATCAAGAATGGGATCAGCCAGTATCTCCTTCTTGATTTGATTAAACTATCATTAAGTGCCTGAGAGATGGACAGTGGCCTGACAGCCTCTGACCTTAAAGGAACTCTAAGAGCTATCTGTGGAAGCTGGAGGAGACTGAATTTTTCTGGCTACTTTTGTAGTTTTTGACCTCTGGCTTAAAAGAGGTACAATTAAGTCTTACTCATCCTAATTAGGACAAATGGAAGAATTAGTTCTTACTTGAGAAAACCCCAATTATCAAGTTATGGCATACACTCTAATTGTATATAATTTTACAGCAATCTGCATCAAACTTTTTAAATGACTTAATAAATAAAGTACCAACTGAAATGTTCCAGATATGATGAAAAGGCACATTCTGCTATCCAAATTGTGTCTATGACAGATCAGGGATTGAGTACCCCCAGAATTATCCCAATTATTTAGTGACTATTCTCTAGAAAAGAAGCATATTAAAAATAGAAAATACCAAGGTCAAATTGAAATTTTGGGAACAGAAATTATTATATTCATTTACAATGGATTTAGGAGAATCACGTGAGTGCAGAAGGAAGGTACTTGCTAAGTGCTAACTGAACGCTGTCTCAAAATAAGCTCACAGAGTAACCTTACACAGAGGCCCTGGTGGGAGATCATTTTTACTGCCTTGGGGAAACATTCACAATACAACCTTGAGTGTACTAATCAGGTTGCTCTAAGTTCCATGAGGGCAGGGGTTGTATGTCTTGTCCTTGCCAGAATATCCCATTTTCCAACATAATGCCTGGCACAGAGCAGGCATTCAAAAAAGATTTGTAGACTGGATGCTACTGGATGATTTAATTTTACTTTTGTTCTGCTAACTCTATGTAAAGTCTCATTTTTATGAAGAGACTCACAAACATTTGTAAACTAGTCCCCCTGAAGTTTTCCACATGACAGATACATTTAATTAGATGCATATTTTGAAAACATCGGAAAAATCTTCACAGTCACATCAATAAAATCTAACCTTGCCCCCAACAGAGCCACTCATACTCAGCAAGAAAGTGTTTTTATTTTTGAAAAATGGGATGTGTGTGTGTGTGTGTGTGTGTGTCTCATTATGAAGCCACAAAGCTGGATTTAAGTTATCTTTGAATTTTATTTCTTCAAAAGTATTTTCACATAAACTGTTTTAACACTCCATAAAACTCTGTCCTCTCCTAATGTAACTGCTTGCCTCGTGTAGAATCTCCTCTTCTTTGCACAAAAAGCAGACCCAACCCTTACTATCTGCCACCCGGGCATCAACATCTCCTTCATAAAGGAAATTAGCAAGAAATATAGTAACCAGGTTTCATCTGATTTTGTTTTTCAGGCCACAGACAACCAAATGCTTGATCAGAGCAAGCAGAAGCCTGTGTTCCATAATTGTGTATGACAATACTTGTAATTGCTATGGAAATTTTCCTCATTAAGCCCATCTACAAATTTTTGTCCCCAAGTCCAGGGTGCTCTCTTAGAAAGGGGAGTATCTTTTTACAATTTGGGTTACTGGAGTACATTGCATTCTGAGCAGGACCCCAATTACTCAAGCATCTGATTAATGTCTGTCCAAACCCTTGTTCCATAACAAGACCCTCTATAACTCAGCTAACCACCTAACAACCCACATCATTAGGGCCCATTATCTTTTATAATGTTGATTCTTGGTATCCAAGGGCTGTGGTTCAGACAGACTATTTAAAGGCATTAAAATAACAACCGCCTTGCCAGTTGTGGGCATGGCCACCAAAACTACCATCAGGTCACAAGGCCAGATGCAACAGACTAAAAGGCAGAGGGAACACCCACTTAAGCAAACAAATCCACTTGTGTCCTAGAGACCACTGGCCAGCGAATTCCATGGCTATGGAGAATATTGATTCTGCTGCTAATAGAGATGGTAGCACTCCAACTTCTTTGCCTAACTCTATTCAATTGATCTCTTACATTTTATCTTCTTTCTTGTCAAATTTTATCTTGGATGAGCCTTAAAGTTTTTAAGTCTCAGACAAGTTTTATCTCTTTTTCCTTTTTCTGGCTGTAAGACTCAACACTACAAAAATCACACATGGGGAGGATTTTGAAAAATGGCAGATTAGGGGTGGCCTCCTGGCTCTCTGCTCTCAGAGTCAGAGGCAAAATAGTCTGTCTTCTGCATGAGAGTGAACTCAACTTCCACAGGACCAGTTTCACAGACCTACAGAGAAACAGCATGGGACACTGTACTCCGGCGGAAAACAGAGGTGACTCAGAAAATTTCTCACGGAGCCCAGAGAGCCGGACGCGTGCCTCAGGGGGGGACCCTGGACCCCGGCCGCAGTGGCTGCTGTGGGGCGTTTGACCCCTGGGAAGACAATCCTTCCCCCACCATGCCTCACACCCACGCAGGCAGGGGAGTGGCTGAATTCCCCAGGAAGCGGCGGTGCAGCCCCAGAGGGGCTGAGCGGAGTAAAAACCGGAGCGGGGAACATTTTGAACTGTCCAGTGCGCTCCTCTGAGCCAGCCCAGAGTGGGGAAGGACCCCAGCCGAGCGGGCGCTTCCCGCTGCTGCAGGAGTGAGTGCGGAAAGTGCCTGTTCACAGCGGGAGGCTTCCAAGACTAGGACTGGGAGGTATCCCTTGGAGGCGACCCTTTCCTGGGAACTCGCTGAGGGTTTGGCAGGCACTGGAGAGACAGAGCCAGCGTTCTTCCCTGCAGCTGAACAGTTTGGACTCGGAGGGCTGGGGTAGCTGTGTGCTAGGAGCGCGGATTGGAAGCTGCCCGCGTTCCCTACTGCTCCCCCGGCTCCACGGGCGCCTGCCCCATTGGCTCTAAATTGCTGGCCAGACGGCTCTAACTAGGTGGCCTGGGGACACTGAGTATTGCTCTGGAGGAGGGGTTACAGTCCTCCTTCCTGTCCTAGCCCAGACAAGCGGGTCTGGCATTAGAAGACCGGGGGAAAATAGAAGGCTAGAGTCCTCTGATCCCCCTAACCCAGCGAAAGCTCCTCCCATTCCCATGGCTTGGACTTGGCGTCTGAAGGGGTGGATAGAGAAGTGTGTTGTCATTCACCCCTGATATCCCAGGCTAGCCTTGGGCGGTTACCCACCCCACCCAGAGGTCTGCACTCTGGGCGAAGGGAGCAGAACCCAACTGGGCAGGGCAGAGTTGCGAGGGAGATTACCTCACTAGTTGTGACCTGGGAAGACACTGCTGACCGCCCTCCTGCGACTCTGGCCTGGGGGTGTTGCACCAAAGGGACTGACCCCTCCCCTGGGCAGAGCTGGAAAGGAGACTGTTCTTCCTGAAACCCCGTCACCAGACAGGTTCCTCCCCTTTGCCTCCTTGTCCCTTCTGGAGGCTGAGGGACGGTAGAATCAGCCTACCAGATTTTGGTTCATAAGCCAGCTTCAGCATCTCCAATACTAGACAAAGTACCCAGATGAGAAAGAACCAGCGAAAGATCACAGGAAACATGAAAGAGCAGAGAGCGAGATCACCTCCAAAAGAAAATACTCATTCACCGCCAACTGACACTATCATACATGACACAATTAAATTAACAGAGGAAGAATTCTGAATATGGATTGTTAGAAAACTCAGTGGTATTGAGGAGAAAATTGATTCCCAACATAGGGAAACCACAAGAACGATTCAAAAAATGAATGAAAAATTCCCCAAAGAAATTGAATTGATAAAGAAGAATCAAACAGAAATCCTGGAAATGAAGGAAATATTCAAAGAGCTCCAAACTCAATGGAAAGTCTTAAGAATAGGGTAGAACAGGCAGAGGAGAGAATCTCTGAGTTTGAATACTATGTGTATGCCCTCAACAAAGCAGAGGAAGAAAGGGAACACAGAAACAAGAGACAAGACCAAAGTTTTCAAGAAGTATGGGATTATGTAAAAAAACAGAACCTCCAGTTAATAGGGCTACCAGAGGGGGCAGAGGAACATGCACAATGGCTGGAAAACTTATTTCACGAAATACTGGAGGATAACATGCCAGGCCTAGCCAGAAATCTCGATATTCAGGTACAAGAAGCACACAGAACTCCTGGGAGACTCAACGTGAAAAGGCAATCACCTCGTCACGTGGTTATTAGACTGACCAAAGTAAATATGAAACAAGGAATCCTACGTGCAGCCAGACAAAAACAACAAATAAACTTCAAAGGCAGGCCTATCAGATTAACTGCAGATTTCTCATCTGAAACCCTACAAGCCAGAAGAGACTGGGTGCCTTTCCTCAATCTTTTAAATCAGAATGAAGCCCAACCTAGAATTCTTTATCCGGCAAAATTAAGTTTCATCTATGAGAGTGAAATAAAGTCCTTCTCAGACAAGCATTCTCTGTTGGAATTTGCGAAGACCAGACCAGCCCTACAGGAAATTCTTGGACCTGTCTTTCACACCGAGCAGGGCAATAGATACTCTCCAAAGTAAAACCTTCAAAGAGTTAAAGTCAGGAACTCAAACTGTAGGATGGCACAAGGAGTTAAACAAAGCAACTGGACTTTACCTAACAATATGAATGGAAATCTTCCTCAAATTTCAATCCTTTCAATTAATGTTAATGGCTTAAACTGCCCCGTGAAGAGAAATAGACTGGCAGAGTGGATAAAAATCCACAAGCCCAGTATCTGCTGTATACAGGAAACACATCTAACCCACAGAGATGCTTTCCGGCTGAAGGTCAAGGGATGGAAAACTATCATCCAGGCAAATGGAAGTCAAAAGAAAGCAGGTGTAGCTATACTATTTGCAGACAACATAAGCTGTAAAATAACAAAAATAAAAAAGGATAAAGAAGGCCACTTTATATTGGTGAAAGGGAAGATCCAACAAGAAGACCTAACTACTCTTAATATTTATGCACCCAATGCAGGAGCACCTAACTACATAAAGCAAACCTTGTCGGATCTTAATAACGTGTTAAACAATACTGCCATAGTAGTAGGGGACTTCAACACTCCACTGAATGAACTGCACAGATCCTCCAAACAGAAAATGAGCAAAGAAGTAATGGACTTAAACAGAGTTCTCGAACAAAAAGATCTGACAGATCTCTACAGAACATTCTACCCAAATAAAGCTGAATTTACATTCTTCTCAGCAGCCCGTGGAACCTTTTCCAAAATTGACCACATATTAGCCTGCAAATCAGATCTCAACAAATTCAAAAAAAAATAGAAATTATACTGTGTGTCTTCTCTGACCATAGAGGTATAAAACTAGAGTTCAATTACTGTAGAAACTCTCACGGCTTCACAAAGTCATGGAAACTAAATAATTTGTTACGGAAAAACTCTTGGGTCAAGGAGGAAATTAAGGGGGAAATCAAGAGTTTCTTTGAATTAAATGATAATGGAGACACAAGTCACCAAAACCTGTGGGATACAGCAAAAGCATACCTAAGAGGAAAACTAATAGCAATAAACACTTACATCCAAAAAACAGAAAGCTTAGATATTGACATCCTAATGAATAAACTCAAGGAATTGGAAGAAGAAGAGCTAACCAATCCCAATTCGAATAGTAGAAAAGAAATCACAAAGATCAAAGCAGGACTAAATGAAATTGAGAACAAAAGAATAATACAGAAGATCAACAAAACCAGAAGCTGGTTTTTCAAAAAAATAAGTAAAATCGATAGCCCTTTGGCTAGACTGACAAGAACACAAAGGGAAAGGACTCTAATAAACTCAATTA
>CAUYRT010031913.1:0-25465 GCA_963574885.1 Lepilemur ruficaudatus | reverse complement strand
TTTTAAATTTATTTTTTTTTCCTTTATTGAAGTATACTTTACATATCATGCCTTTACTCCATTTTAAGTGTACAATTAAATGATTTTCAGTGAATTTACCGAGGTGTACAGTTAATCACATGAATCAGTTTTAGAGGAATTCCTTTCCCCTATGGAGACCCCTAATTCCACTCCCCAACTACTTTTCAAGCATGTCCCACCCCTCCACAGTGCCCACCCCGTCACTCAGACGTGGGCTTACCCCCACCCCCCAATTCCCTAGTGATCGCTCCTACCATTTGAGCACCATGGTGTTAATCAGTCAATACCAGTTTGATGGCAAGTACAAGTGGGGCCCATTCTTCGGGTCTCGTGTCACCTCACTTCGAATAATGGGTTCAAGCTTAATCCAGGATAATATAAGAGGTGCTAACTCACTGTCGTTTCTTAAAATTGAGTAATATTCCATTGTGAACATATACCAGATTTTAATGATCCACTCATGAATTGACGGGCACTTGGGTTGTTTCCACGACCTAGCAATAGTGAATTGTGCTTAGATTCGTCAAGAGCTTGGGGTGTAGAGTCAGAAAATTTGTTTTTAAGTTCCTGCTATGCTTCCTACGTAACTTAATGACTTTGGGGGATGTTTCTCAAAATCTTTTGTTGTATCTCAGATTCATTATTTTAATAATGGAAATGACCTTACAGGCATTTGAGCTTGGGATTATGAAAGAGCTTTGTGACTAGAAGGCACAGTGAGTTCTTATTCACATGATTGTGAACTGAACATTCTGATAACCACCGTCTTTATCATGGTGCCAACATTAGAGGGAAAGGGAGCACCAAATTCTCCATTCCATTGTCACTCTGCCTCACCTAAGGCTATTTTTTAATGAACAGGTAGTTAGTGGATCCCTACCTGATGCACCACATATATTGCGGAGTACATAAAGGTATATAAAATATAAGAAGCAGCTCTGTGTGACTTTGAATCCCAGCTCTGTCACTCATTTGCTCTGTGACCTCAGAAAAGTTGCCTACCTGATCTGAGCCTCTATTTGCTCCTCTGTAAAAGGAGTTAGAAAATAACACACCTTATAATACTGATATGAGGATTAAAAACTGAAATTGAGTCAAGTGCCTGGCACATTGTACATACCTTTATTAGTCAGGGATCTCCAGAGAGACAGAACCAACAAGATGTAGATAGATATCGGTATAGGTATATAGATATTAGGTTATTAAATATGACACATCCAATTTCAAATCAAAAGTGTAGCTTATTCTCAAACAAGAAGCAGTACAATTAATCAAAGTATGCATCTAAGCTATTGACACAGTTTTGCTATCTTAACACTAACTTTTTTATGCTAGCAGCAAAGAAGCCTGGAGAGTGAGTGGTGATGAAATCACGAAAGGTGTTCTCCACAGCTTGTTGAGAATTGAATATTTTTCCTTATAAGAAGTAGTCTAAAGCCTGGAAGAAGTGGTAGGCAGTTGGTGCAAGGTCTGGTGAATACGGTAGATGACAGAAAGTTTCCAAGTCCAGGTGCTGTAGTTTGAGCAGTGTTGTCTGTGGATATGTGGTTGAGTGTTGTCTTGCAAGAGGATTGGCCTGTCTCTATTGACCAATCTCAGCTGCTTAATTGCAAGCATCCTCATCATTTCATCCAATTGGTTGCAATAGACATCTGCTGTAATTGATTGACCAGGTTTCATGAAGCTGTAGTGGATAATACCAGTGCTTGACCACCAAACAGACACCATTAGCTTTTTTTGATGAATATTTGGTTTTGAACTGTGTTTCCACACTTCATCTTTACCCAACCATTGTACCAAAGGCTTGCAATTGTCAAAAAATCCATTTTTCACCACACATAACAATATGGTGTAGAAATGGCTTGATTTTATGTCTTGATAGCAAAGAAAGTCAAGCTTCCAGATGATTTCTCTTCTGATGCTCATTTAATTCATGTGGAACCCATTGATCCAGCTTCTTTACCTTGCTGATTTGTTCCAATGGTCCAATGTTGTTGGAATAGTAATGTCAAACCTTGCTGCTAATTCACGTGTAGGTTGAGATGGATTCACTATACCTTTCAGTTCATCCTTATCTACCTTGGTCTCAGGTCGCCCACATGGCTCATTTTCAAGATTAAAATCACCAGAATGCAACTTCTTAAACCATCAAAGTATTCTGCATTCATTGGTCACATCCTTCCCAAACACTTGGTTCATATTTTGAGTTGTCTGTACTGCATTGCTTCCATAACAGAACTCATTTGAAAATAACATGAATTTTTGACTTCTCCGTGGTTTCACAAAAATTGCTCTAAAAAAAATTTGAAAGATGACCATAAGCCAAAACCTGTGTTTGCTAGACTGAGGATGTATCTTCACCATAAAAATAAAACAAGAAGTGTCAAAGTGAAATGTCAGAGATATCAACTGTTAAACTTAGTACTTAAGGAAATCGGACATTTCATACTTAATAACCTATAACCTAGATAGATATATGAGAGGGCAATATATTAGAAGAATGGCTCATGTGATTATAGGAGCTGAGAAGTCCCATTATAGGCTTTCTGTAAGCTGGAGAACCAGGGATTCTGGCAGTGTGGCTCAGTCCAATTCTGAAGGTTTCAGAACTCAGGAAAGTCTATGATGTAACTTTTAGTCTAAGGTCGAAGGTCTAGGAACATGGGGGGCCATGGGGGAAAGTCCTGGGCTCCAAAGGCCAGAGAATCTGTAGTTCTGATGTCCAAGAGCAGGAGAGGAAATGTGTCCCACCTCCTGGAGAGAGAGTGAATTCACATTTCCTCTGCCTTGTTGTTCTATCCAGGCCCTTAGCTGATTGGAAGGTACCTGCTCAGTCTACTGATTCAAATCTCAATCTCTTCCAGAAACACCCTCACAGATATACCCAGAAATAATGTTTTACCAGCTATCTGTGTATCCTTTCATCCAGTCTAGTTTGTAACCTAAAATTAACTATTAAAATATCCATCAAATATTAATAGCTAACAGCTAGCTCTGTTTCTTTTCTTTTCCTCTTCCCTGGATTCTAGTCCCAGGCTATGTGGTCAAGCATATGTCACTTACACTTTTGGGTCTCATCTTGTCCATCTGGATTAGGATCAGGTGACTGCTAATGTCCTTTGTGTTTCTTACATTTGGCGATTTCAGAAATGAGCAGTCTTCTGCTGTAGCTAGACTGCCCCAGCCATCCTTGAAATCCTGATGATGATTGAGTTTGCTTTCAAAGTAGAAAGATGCAACTCTAATGGGGGTCCCAGGCATCTGAGGGTCAACAGTGAAGGAAGCCAGAGGGTCAGGACACAGAGACAAATATAGACACATTTCCTGTATTTTTCAGTGAGGTATGGTGCCGATTCTATGTGAAGCACCCACAGATCATGGACATAGCAGGCACAGGGCAATCTGCGAAGTCAGGGAAATTCTGAGAAACTCCCCTTCTGCCTCTTCCTGCAGTGTGAGGGGTTAGAGTTCCATCTGCCTAGTTCACTCCAGTCTTTTTATATAGGTTGTCCTTCTTTCCAACTTTTGAAACTTCCTATATAGGACCACCGTCCAGATCAACAGATGCTCATTCCTCTGAATTAGTCTGGGTCCCTGGTGCTGAGTACTGACTAGGCAATGATGAGAATGGTGACTTTCCCCAAAATGACAGATTGCATCTGGAGTGAAGTAGATTTGAACAACGATAGTGCATGCTCCTGATCAGACTTGCAGACCTTGTTCAGGGCAGCTGCATGGTGATGGAAGCTCCATGTTCTTATGTGACAAATTACACCATTAGAAAAGGGTGGTGTCCATGCCTTACTATATACGGGTGTTGCCAATGATTTGCTACCTCTTTCTCTGGGTCCAACATTCCTGACTTTTAAAATTCAAATTTTCTTGCCTTGAACTTGCCTTGGACCAGGTAGAAGATATAATCACATAAAAAGGACACACAAAACATCTAAGGATGTGTGAGTGTTCCTCTGGAAAATCAGTAAACTCTCCTAATCTATGATACTCTCCTTACACCCCCACAAGGGCTTTTGCCCTGCTCTAGTTCTCAATTGTCTGTCACAGTATCCATGAGACAAAGAGTCTGTGGGTCCAATGGGACATGCCTATGCAGCCCTTGCACTATCTGTTCACCTAGATCATGTTTTGGGTATTTGGGACCCCAGAATTCCTTTCCCAAACAATGTTAAACTTACATGCATACTCTGCATGAGTGTCTTCCTCAAATCTGGCTTCAGGCAAGATTAATGAGAGGTTGGTTCACATGGGGAACTGCACCAATGGTGAGTACATCCCTTGATCCAAGGCGTGGCTAAGGAGTGGCTGGTTGCAGAATGGAGGATGTAGATAGAATTTGGGTGTGTAGGCTGGGATAGACATACCTGTGGTATAGAATCCTCATGATATGGGAGAAAGGCCAGGGACAGGAAACTGAAGTTGACCTTGATGTGAGGCTGGCTTTTCCTACACTGCCACATTCCTGGGTGGTATTTCTTAGGAGTCCAAGAGCTGTAAGGGTAGAAGTATATGATATATTTTATTTAAGAGTTTATTAGCTTGATTTATAGCTTTAAATATTGAGATGTATGCCATGTGAGTCTATACTTTATTCTTGCCACAAGCTCCCCAAATATTGGGGGTGGGGGGAGTTGATCCTATATAGAAATTTAACCTTAAAGTCCAAATAAGGACACGATTCTTCAACTTTCTTTGGCCTTCTCATACACTACTCCTGTTTCTTATTTGAAAAGAAATATAAAAGCCCAAAGGTGGTTTTGTAAGTTCTATTTACCATCTGCTATGATTGTTTCCCTTGATGCAAGAGTGTTTATCATGTGACCCTAGAAGGCAAAATGCTTTGTGACACAGGTTATCTTTTGCGCTAGTTAGAGAAATTGCAATTACTGACTGTTCTCAATTCCTAGACTTTGGGGAATATTGACAAGACCTTCCACCTTCACTTTTAGTATTATTAATATCTGTAGAGCTGCTGAAACTGTTTGGAGCTTAGGTTCAAACACCTGAGTCAGAGGATTTTAATCTTTTGAGGTTTAACACAATGGCCCTTCTCATACTAGGCCCTTGAAGAAAGGAGAAAATAAGAAAAACTGTGGTTAAAATTCAAAGAAGGTTTACTGACAACTTCAGAAAGATGCTGGAAAGAATGATTAACTTTTATAAAACATATTTGAAAAATTTCCTAGTTAATTATAGTACTGCTATCCCAGAGTGGGAACAACTTTTAAAAAAACTCATTATCCTGGAGTCTTGCACATCAATGCTCGTCATCTCTTGAGTACAGTAATAGCAGCACCTATTTATATGCCACTTGTCATTTGAAATTTTCAAAATGATAAATAGCTGCTGTTTGGAATCTGTCTCTAGTTTAAATACCAAAATGACAGTATAGTTGAGAACTTCTTGGTTCACCAAATGGATATGTCTTGTTTACTACTTAAATGTTCTAATCTTCACTTCCATGATAATGACAGCAAAAATGAGAGCTATGCCCTTTACCAGAGGAGCTCCATTCACACCAGAATTATCTTCTTACAAAAGAAAATCAAGGAGTGACAAGGATTATGGTTGCTTTTATGTTCTGAGAATTATTCAGTTTTAACAACTTACAGAGAAGCCATTATGACTATGAATCTGGGTATTTCCTTATCATGCTTAGCATTGCTTATTTTTGTAATTTGTTAGTCTCTAAACTTAGGAGAAAAGGATTTATTTTTATATTTTCCCCTCAGAAACAATAATAATTTTATGGATATCTCAATAACTTACCTACTTCTTCAAGAGGAAAGTGATGTACTGGTAGAATGATTGATTATATTATCATTTTCAGGGTAAAGGATAAGAGAATTCTCCACTGAAAAGTAGAAATGGGAAATAAATGAGAGTAGGGGGCAGGCAACAACTCTAAAATGATTAATAACTGTTGATAAAAGGTTTTTAAAAATCCTGCCTCATTGAATATGTCTATGTTTACCTAATATTGTAGTGGATCATTTTGCATGTATGTCTATAATTTTTTTTGGGGGGTAAATGTCATGAAACTAGTGATTCAACTTGTGAAAAACCATGATGTCTAAAAACTGATATACAAAAGAAATAAAAGTGTACTGTTCCAAAGCTTCCATATCTACATACAAGATAGATTACCAACTCAAACTTTGACATAGCATAAAAAAGAGGGAGGTTAATGTTACCTACAGGTATAAGAATAGGAAACATTGAGCAAAGACATTAATAATAATTATTATAAATTCTTTACTGCAAAATGGAATAAGGAATGACAACTACTACCTAATTTTTAAAAAACAAAATGTGGAATAAAATATAATAAATAGAGTTGACAGTAGCTACTAAGAGGTTATCATAGTCTTTTAGATCTAAGAAATCAAATATTGATGATAGGTGAGCTACCTATGCTTTGCCTGAGAATAGAGTTTACAGAGTTTATAAGAACATGGAAGGAAGAGGAAAGGCCCCTTCAGAATTACAGTGATTCCACACGGAAGCTAAATCCTGTATTGTGGAGACTGTGGTTTCCATGTGGCCCTCTGGTGCCACATAGCTTTGATGATGCCTTCTTAGGTGGGTAAAGCTGAGTTGCTAGATTGTTCTGAGAGACAGGAGGAGTACCCAGATGCGGAGCAGGTTTACTATTTTACCCTCATGGCCTTCTACAAGCAGCAAGAGTGGACGGTGGCTACTTTACCCTTGTGGTGCCTCTATGGATGGTCAACTATCATCAAGATTCATTTTGTAGGAAAATGGTTAATTATGTAAACATAATTAAATGTACTTCTAAAATATTTAATTGTAAAAAATCTAAAAAATTAAAACAAATTTTAAAAATAATGTTTTCATATCAATAAGTTTGAAATTAATAATTTAATTTTGCATAACAATGCTAAGTTAAAAAAATGAAATGGAAATTATACAACTTGACCAGGGTCTTTGTGTAAATCATTTCCTTGATTTCTCTTTACTACCAGCATCTAAATCAGAGTGTCATTCTTAACAGAAATAACAAAATGCATTTCATAAAGGATAAGAAAGAAAGAAGTAAATCAAGAAAAATTCCATTTGCAGAAAGAGAGCCTGCTACCTTGTTTCATTTTTTTAGACCCAGGAAGGGTAAGGGCCTCTAGGTAAAGCAGAATTAACATTTAGGTAGATAAACAAACGCAAGGCCTTTTGACCTTTCTCTCAGTTTTTTACCCTGGTGTGTAATATCCAATAAAATAATTTGTGACTCTGTTTTGCATTTTATGGTGGAAACTATAGAATCCTCCTGTCTTGGCACTATTTTGGTGGTGGATCTGGGGGGACCGGAGGTGCTGATCATCACCTGTGAACTTGAACCTATTTCTTCTGCAAGCCTCTCCCAGCCTCTTCTGAACATTTCATCATCTCTCCATGCTGCTTCTGTTCTTTCTTGTTTACTTCTACCCTAAATGCCAGCAATCCCTTTCCATAATGCCCCAAGTTTAGGGGCTAACCTTTCTCTTCGCTTACCAGTTGGAAAACTAAATCTTCATGTTGGTTTTGCACATAGAGTAATTTAGATACTTTCTTGCAGCCTAGATATTGTCTTTAATGATCAAAAGGTTCATATATACGTATTTTTCTAAATCTACTGTTCTTAAACTTTTTGATCTCAGGACCTCCTTTTACTCATACAACATCGAGGACCCTAAAGAGCTTTTCTTTATGTGGTTATATCTACTGATGTTTATTCTACCAGTAACTAAAAGAGAAATACTAAAAATATTGCCATGGTCTGAATGTTTGTGTCCCCCAAAATTTATATGTTGAAACCTAATTCCCAATGTTATACTATTAAGAGGTGGGGCCTTTAGGATATCTTTAGATTGCGAGGGCAGAGTCTTCATTAAAAAGATTAGTTCCCTTATAAGAGAGACCAAAACAAGTTGATTCACCCCTTCCATATTGTGAGGACACAGTGAGAAGGTACCATCTATGAACCAGAGAGTAAGTCCTCACCAGATGCCAAATCTGCTGGTGCCATGATCATGGACTTCTCAGACTCTACAACCGTGAGAAATAAATTTCTACTGTTTATAAGCCACCCAGTTTATAGTATTTTTGTTATAGCAGCTTAAAGGAAGAAAGTATTTGTATATTAATATAGGTTAATATATAATTATATGTTAACTGATTCAAAAATAACAACAAAGTTTCAGTTATGCAAGATGAATAAGTTCCAGAGAACTGCTGTCAAATACTTCCCCAATGTAGTAACAATGCTGTATTGTGAATTTAAAAATCTATTAAGAGGCTAGATCTCATGGTAAGTGTTCTTACCACAATAAAAAAAAAAAAAAAGCAAAAAAACAATTAACAACAACGAACCCATTATAGTTTAACATGGATATCATATTTTGATGAAAAATAACTATGTTTTCCAAAACAAAATAATTTTAGTGAGAATAGTGGCATTGTTGTACATTTTCACAAATCTTTTTAATGTCTGGCTTAATAGAAGATGGTGGATTCTCATTTCTGCTTCTACACCCATTGCAACATCATGCTGTTGCAATATGTTGTTTTGGCTGAATATACGAAGAAAATCTGTTAAAATTTCTGAAGCATAGGAAGTATTTGAAAAAGTATATGAAGAAAATAATCCAGGAGGAATATAGTCACTTCTGCTATGATGGCACATATAAGTTCCTAAAAAGCACTGAGCTATGCAAAATAGTGCTTTTAAAACCACAGGGTTTATAAGAAAATGAGGTTAGAGATACCATGCTCAAAAACTTCTGTGATACACACACAAAACCCAGATAGTAATCTAATTAAAAATCAGGACTCTAATAAAAATGGCAGCACAGTTCTACATGTTAAATAGTTAAGAAATGAATAAACACAACAATAAATATAGCAATTTACCTTGAAAAAGATCTGAAGTTTGTTTGTGGAACTGGGTGTTGCATTCCACCAGGCTGGCCCACCTGGCTCCCAGGTCCACCACTCTATGGGGAAGAAAAAGATAGATGAAGAGAGAAAAAGGAAGAATGCGGTGGGAAAATACAAAACAGGCTCAGAGGAAACAGGGAAATTAAAGAGAGGGAGGTCAGGGGCCACGTGTCCCTGGTAGTTAGAAGCGTTGTACCTTGTGAGTTTTTGTAAAGTGGTGGTGGGATGGTGAGGTGAAATTGAATGGAACGTGTAACACCAGATGTGGACAGATGTGGGTCAATGTCCTTGTGAAATGTGTGCCGGCGTGGGATGTTTGTATTTGTAGGGGAGAAAAACTTATATCCCTTCCTTACCCATCAAAGCTCAGCAACAGACACCCCTATGATGAAAGGCAGATTAACAAAAGAAAAACATAACAATTTTATTGAACAGTTTTATGTGACATGGGAAACTTCAGAAATGAAGACTCAAAGGCCAAGGGAAAAGTGTGTATTTTTATGCTTATGTTCAATGAAGAATGGACAGTTGTATAGAAATGTGATTGGACAGAAATGGAGGTGTGACCCAACAGCAACAAACTGAGGAGAGCTCATCTAGGGCTTGTCTGTTCAGATTCTTTTTGGCCTTTCTGTGTAGCATTTGTTTTCCCCGACCCCGAGCATGGGGCAAGAGCCCTCTGGAATGATGATCTTATGATCTACTTACAGGCAAGGTAGATCAGAGAATTTCTTTATGATCTTGCTTCACACAGAAGGGTAGGGGAAGGTCAGAGTGATCATCTTGCTTTTGCCAAATCATCTCTCATTTGCCAAAATGCCATATTTTTGAGTATCACATTCTGAGCTCCACATATTCCTACACAGCTCAGCTCAGCTGGCTGCAATTTTCTCCACTCTTCTAGTTGTTCTTATTGGAATAAATGTGGACTTTTAAAACAAGCATTAATATATAACTCACTGTATTTTAATAGCCTTTTCAAATATCTGTGGATATTTTTTAGTACACAAAAACTCAAACAGTGGTAAATTCTCAAAGGATAGTTGGAATGTGGAATCTAAAATTATATCAATGAGCTTTATATACTTGATATACTTGATTACATTGAAACCCATAGCCTATGTTGTACTTTGAATGGATTTTTCTTTTACCCACAGGCGATTTTGTAACCTTTTTGGTCATTTGGGAAATAGTGGTTCACTGAGTTATGTAGATCTTCCAAGTGGTGACACATTTCATAGTTTAATATAAAAAAAATCATATTTGTTCATATCACCACTGAGCTCTTCAGCAAAGTCATTTTTGGGAAGTTGGCAGGCACATGATAGTATATCCAGTGTCCCTAAATTTTCAATATTTAATAAAATTATTATATATTATATATAATATACATAATATATTATAATAGTTATATTATTGTAATATAACTATTGTTATAGTTATTTTACTATTTCACCAAAGATATTTTAAGTGAAGCTGGCTTTTGCTTTTTTAAACTGTGAGTGTGTGATGGTGAGAACAAGGACCACCACCACAGCTTGGGGATACTGCCTTGATTTGGGCTAAGGCAGCAGCATTTTAATCCACCATGGCTTTTGTACCATTTAAATATAAATGTAACCACAGTGAAAAAGATCAGTAATGTCTTAGTATTTTTATGAAAATATTTTGACCTTACAGATCCCCTGAAGTGCCTTTGGGTTTGCACACCAGAGTTTGAGAGCTGTTGTTCTATACCAAAGGATCTACTGCAGCCATCCTTTACCTGTAGTTGTATAGACAACTGGAACAAGCTTAGAAACTATAGCATTTCTTAAATATCCTTACATAATTACAGACAAAGTTTTTAGATTGGGTACTAGTAACACACCTGTACATTTCTTTCCAATAAACTCTCTTGGAAAATGGAAAGGAGGATGATAGAATAATTTTTCTTCGTATTTTAAAAAAAGTAGTTCCAGGACTTTAAAAAAAGTTATGCACGAAAAATGTTACATGGGCATATTTAAAAATTTGATCAGAACATTACATTTTAATGGTTTACAGAAAATATTTCATTACACTGATGAGTTATATCTGTTAAAAGTTGGTGTTTCAGAATGAAGGTTGGTTTATGGCCTGAGCAAGAGGGTCCTAAATACCCTCTTTCAAAATAAATGCCATAGCCTCACCTCCACCCTGAGACTACTGGTCATAATGACAATAGACTTTCTGTGAAATATAATAATAAATCTGGAAAAAGTAGGAGAAATTGGCCCAGGAATTCTTACATCTAGGAAGAAGAAAAACGCGTTTAAAAAAAAAGTTATGATAACCTCTACTCTCAATTAACCGACCCATAATTAAATGTTAGACAGAAGATCTGGTAACATCTACTCCATCTTAAATGATTTCAGTTGATACCCAACACTGGGGAGGCAGGATTATCAGTTCCCATAGTTTGTTACACAGGTTTGTGAGCATCCTTATCAAGAAGCTAAAAGCCTAAAACAGCATATGGCTTATGTTTATCAGAGGTTATTCACGTGTTTGTCTCATGTATACACGATCCTTGTTGTTTAGTGCAATTTTCTCTCAATTCACTGATTAATTTCTGATTCACCTCAATTCACTGATTAATTTATCTGTTCTTCACATTGGTTAAAAGAGAATTGGGAAAGATATGAGGAATAAGGATTTGAAACATATAATGTTGCTTAATACCACATGGAAACATTGGCATGTGTATCATTAATAAGAGAAATTTCCTGTTAGAAATTAAAAAGGTAGTATATAGGATTAGGGTTAGCTGCAAGAAAAAGAAAAAAAAATAATCCCACAAATAATAGTGGCTTAAACAAAATAGAAGTTCATTTCTTTCTCACATAAAACAGTCCTGGAAGTTGGCAATTCAGAAATGGCACAGTGTCCATTATGTCATCAGGTATCCTGGTTTCTATATTTGTTCTCTACACCTCAGTATATATTTGTCTTCAAATTCACCTCAAAATCCAATAAGGCCACTGCTGTTCCATATGTCATAGTTAAGCAACAAGAATAAATGGGAGATCATCTCCTCCTTTTAGGGAAACCCACATGGTTTTTGCTAATACCTCATTGATCCAGATTTAATCATAGGGTTTAGTCATCTAGCTACAAGGGAAGATGGGCAACTTTGGTTTTTTTTTTGTTGTTGTTTTTTAGCTGAACACCTGGATACTTGAAATAAAATTGAGGTGATTGTGTCTTTGCCACAGGAATAGTTTTTGCTTTTTTTTTTTTTTTTTTTTTTTAAAATATTATACTTTCCATCCTAAAATATTCCAATTGGTTATATTTTAAGTGTTGAGACAAAATATTTTCACATTTTTTGTTTAAAAGCATACTCCAAAACACTAGAATTTGAATTTAGAGCTGAATGATGGAACAGTTTTAAAATCCTAGAGCTATATTCTAGTAAACAGTTGAGCTTTAATGTTTGAAAGGAACTCTGTACTATCCTCTCCTTATGCCATGCAAGACAAAAGATCTGTTGCCTTATGGGTGGCAAATTATATTTAAAGTCCTATTAAATAAGGTTTGATTATTTAAGAGAAAATCTGAGGGACGTAAGTGCACCACCAAGATCCACACTGGTTGCTGCGAGCCCCACCCTTGTTCTTTGTTTTTCACTGACCGCAGGTGGTCTAGAGCGGCTGGCACTCTGGTGATTCCGATGGCATGGAACACCAGTGAGCTTCCTGCAATGGGTCTCAGAATGATCACAAAGCTAGATGTGCCTCCAATTCCCTTTGCCCACATGAGTCTAGAGTATTTCTCTGTGTGTGGCTCTGTGGCAGCTTGGGGGAGGGGCAGTGCACTCACAGAGAATCATTCCTTCACCCTTCGATCATGGTTTTTCTCTGTTTTGTGGTCCAAGGGGGTATCTTAGTCTCACTCCTGAGTTCTGGGATATTCAGGGTGGACAGTTACAAGTTGGATTTCCTTGCATGGGGCAGGTGTGAGATGAAGCCAAGAAACTCTTATCTGCCATCTTGCTGATGTCACTCATAAAAACTGTGTATCACACAAAAGGTAAGATTGATTTCTTCCTTTGCTTTGAAATGTTAACTCTAATATCAGGATAAGTGCTAACCCTAGTTGCTGATGTAAATTACATGGAGAATTTTAATAATGAATATTTTTACTAGAGTGGGCCCAATTAAAATTTCTGGATGATATTTTACAACAAAAAGATGACAGTCACAAAGTCAAATTTACTTCAAATTTTGAAATAAAAGGAAGAGAAATTATTGACAACCCATAGACAAGTAATAATGATTTTCTAGTAGGGACTATAGTTTGAAATGCTGTTTTGGTATTAAATGAAATGATACCAATAACATAAGTACACTAACTTTTTAGTTGCAATCTGTATTTTTTAAAAAAGAATTCTTTGAGACATGATACTAAAAAGGTCAAATCCCCCCCAGTCGTTATCTCTGTGTTGGCTTCATTTTCAGAAAGACTCTCCATGAGATTGGGAAATGATGATCAGAAGTTTTGGTCTCACAAGGCTTTCAATGCTTAAGATAAAAGGAAAAGAGAATGTTTTCTTAAAGCTCTGGGAAGATACCAGAAAGAACTCTGATTGGCCATATCTGATGGAAGTCAAATTCATCTCAACCAAATGAAGTGTTGAGTAAATCTCTCTCTCCCTCCCTCTCTCTCATGGACACACACATGTGAACATGCACACGTAGTGCACCAGCTCTCCTATACAGTATATCTTATTTTAGTTTACAAGACACAATGACAAGAAGTCCAAATCTGGAATGATTTTATAGTCATCAAGGCAGAGTAGAGTATCATTAATCTTGTATGTTGAATATTCCAATAGTTTCCTATATTAACTCAAAAGTGAACTGAGAATTAAGAAAATAATATTTCATATTATTTGAGAAAATTACTCCCTTTTAGCTTGTTTTCTTTAATCTGCCTTGAAATAAAACCTTTACTTCAGACCCTCAGAAATTCTGGATGAAGATAAAATTTCCTTTGAATATGTCTGGAACTATAAAAATACTGCCTGGGGTGTTCTCTATTGATTATATATGCAGATTACCTTTTTAAACTGCCTCTCTTATGAGATATTAATTTGTGCTTGGAATATTTTATGTCCTTGATAACTTGATTGATTTTGAGCCAAGTCAGTAAAACACAGACTTTTTACTTAAGTATAATTCAATAGAAAGCTTTCACCTGACATCAGTCAGATTTATTGGAGGTTTGATATAATTATTTTGATATAGTATCTCATTTTGTT
Organism: Lepilemur ruficaudatus; assembly: GCA_963574885.1. Lineage (NCBI taxonomy): Eukaryota > Metazoa > Chordata > Mammalia > Primates > Lepilemuridae > Lepilemur > Lepilemur ruficaudatus. The sequence continues at coordinate 11,211 of CAUYRT010031913.1, read as the reverse complement.
AATAACAAAAATAGAAATATACACCAGATTCTGAAATGAATTACAATCAGCAACTATAGATATTACTCTAAACCACATTTTAGTGTCGATTCACTTCAGTTTCAATTAACTTGGTAAATAATTATATCCTAAATATACACAGTTCCAAATCCATTACCATATTTTTTCCTAGTAACAACTCCAAGAAGCAGGTAAAATCATATTAGCACAAAACTTGACAAGGTTACCTGCAGTGGTATGGAGCAGCTAGGAGGGGCCGGGACTTCCATGGTGGGGTCTACATGAACAGTAGAGACAGGGGGGTTTGGATACATGGAAAAGTAGAGGTGGGGGCACAGAACACAGGTTCAGATTCCAGCCCACTCAGATATATAGATTATGGTATCTAAAGTGTGTGTGTGTATGTGGATGACTGTCCAATATGTTCCGTTCCCATGGGTGGGCAGGGAATTTACCTGGAAGGAATGTAATTCACAAGCACCTGTGCTATGAAAAGATAGTGAGGACAGGAAGAACTGGACTACGGTGGCCAGAAGAAGAAGTATGGTTGCATGGCTGCATCACTACTAGGAGTACACATAAGAATCACTTGCAGGGCTAGGTAAACATACACTGTGATTGTGTAAGTCTTGGATACAGTTCCGGCATGTTTGTTTTAAAAGCCACAGAAATGATACACTTGGTCCATGGTGAGAACCACCAGTTAAATAAGAGTTCAGTGTGAGGTAGCAGCATTCATGATGTGTCTTGGGACCAATGGTAGACTTGGGAAGAAAAGGCAGAGATCTAAAGTCCAGGACGTGAGGGATAGATTGTAATGTAGCGTAAAATATCTGGAGATTGATGTTTCAGAATAATTATGGGCATGCATTTTTGAAAAAGGAAACAATGATGAGTTCCTTGGGGTTTTTTGGTGCTGGACATCTATCACAGCAATGGGTCTACCAATCTGTAGACACAGGGCTGGTTAAGGCATGAGGACTCGGTTGATATCAGGAAGGTAAAGTATTAGTCTGTGGTTTTGCAAATATGCAGTGGCCAGCAATGGCGATTTATAACCAGTCTCTCAAAAATCCAGACAAGCAGTTAGCTTTAGGGATGTCTGTCATGAGTAACAGGGTCCCAATCACTCAAAGGATTCAGAGTCAAACACTATTTTTGAGGGAAAAAATGAGAAGAAAAGGATCAAGAAACATTTAAGTGATAATAACCATTAGCAAAAATGGGCAAGGGGTATTAATAGACAATTCATAGTAAAAACACTACTGGCAAAAAAAATCATAAGAAAAGATGTTCAAACTTCCTGATACTAGTAAAAATAATTAAAGTAAGGATATAATTTTTAAACTATCAAATTGCCAAAAATTTAAAAAGTGAGAGGATCTGTATAAGTTTCCTATGGCTCCTTGTAACAAATTACCACACCCTAGAAGCCTTAAAGCAACACGAATTTATTCTCTTACAGTTCTAGAGTTCAGAAGTCTGAAATCAGTTACACTGAACTAAAGCCAACGTATTAATTAGTATTAATTAGTAGGGCTGGTTCCTTTCTGAGGCTCTAGGGAAAATTAATTTTTAACCTTTTTTGGCTTCTGGAGGCCACCTACTTTCCTTGGCTCATGACTCCTTCCTCGCATTAATTCCTCCAATCTCTTGCTTCCATCACCAGATTCCTTTTTTTTTTTTTAAATCAAAGCTCTCTTTTAAAAAGACACATTTGATTATATTTGGAGCCCACACAGATAATCCAGAATAATCTTCTCATTAGGCATGTATTATTCTTTTTGTCTGGCTTCTTTCTCTTAAAATGAAGTTTGTTGCAAGAGGCTATAATTAACTTATTTCATTGCTATATAATATTACATTGCCTAGAATATACCACAATTTAATCTATTAATATTTTACTATAGATGCAAATGTGGATTGTTTTCGTTTTTTGACTATTTTGAAAATAATGTAGCTATATTTCTCTTCTAATTGGTGTTTTACTATCTCCCAGTCAATCAAGGAATTTAGAACACTTTGACTTCATTATCCTTCTTGTCTCCTTTACCTTATTCTTGCCATGTTATTTGAATTCTCTTTATAATTTAAATCTTTCATGACATTTAAAAAAACTTACACAGTCATTATTCCATTGGGTGTACCCATATATTTACTATTTTCATTTCATGTATTCTTTCTTGTAGCTCTTTTTTTCTTAGATGGTTATCTTTTTTGCCTAAAGAATACTCTTTATATTTCAGTTAGTGTGAATCTGCAGTGACAAATCCTCTTAGTTTCTATTTATCTGAAAATGTCTTCATTTTCATCTTAATTCTTGGAAATAAACTTTGTTTTTCTTTTATACATGTCTTATTTCAAAATGTTTTATTGTATACATTTAAGTGTACAACATGATTTTTGAATCAAATATTTTTTGAGCAGTTTAAGTTCACATTAAAATTGAACGGAAGGTACTGAATTTTCCCATATACCCTCTACCCCCCCACCATGCATAATTTTCCCCATTATCAACATCCTCCACCAGGATGGTTTATTAATATTTGTGACAATTGATGAACCTACAGTGACCCATCATTATTACCAAAAGTCCATGGTTTACATTAGGGTTCACCCTTGGTGTGGTACATTCTATGGATCTGGACAAATGTGTAATGACATGTACCCACCATTACAGTATCATAGACAATAGTTTCATTGCCCTAAAAATCCTCTGTGCTCCACCTATTCATCCCTCCCTTCTCCCAACCACTGGCAGCCTCTGATCTTTTTACTGTCTCCATAGATTTGCCTTTTCCAGAATGTCATAAAGTGTCAATGAGTCACTTTTTCTGGAATTGGCCACTGGCTTAAAAATAAAAAATTCCAGACTTTCTTCTCAATTTCTGTCCTGTCCCAGATGTTGACTCAATGATTCTCCACTAACAACATGCTCTTAAAATTTATTATATCCTTATAATTTTCACATCATCACCAGATGACAATATGGAAGACTGGACTCCAAGGTTTCTTAACCTGAACTGAAAAATGTACTATTACATTTTTATGAGTTTGTTTTGCTAGGGACAGAGGGATAGATCACATGTTAGGGATTGATGGGGGTGTGGTTTCTTCAGGGGAGTATAGACATTTCAATTTTCAGTCATTCTGGAAACAGTTTAGGATGAGGCTCAGGAGATGGGTTTTTGACTGAAGTGAAGTAAGAGTCACTTTGCTCTGGGAGATGGAGCGTTTCTGGTGAGTGATTTCTGTTGCTGGAAAAAGCAGTAAGCTACTGTGGGTCATGAGCCTGGTAAGGAATCTAGGACAAATCTGGGCCTTGGCAATAGTTGTAAATTACTCCCTGTATTGACTTGTCTTTTATTATACCTTCAGCAACCTACCATTAAATTCAATAAGAGAATCAATTGTGCCAAAGGGAATTATGAATGCAACCATTCCATTCCTAGTAGAAAGGATGGTAGTTCCCTCCTTCTGAGATCAGAGTGTAGTGTGCACTGGTAAAAGATAGCTGTGCCCAGCATAGCTGTGACCTCACAATGACCTCACATGAAGGCAGTATTATGTGAAGGCATATTAGTTTCCTAGAACTGCCCTAACAATGTACCAATGAGTAGGCAGCTTAAAACAACAGAAATTTATTATTTCACAGTTCAGGATGTTAGAAGTCCTAAGTCAAGTTCTCACTGGGGCCACGCTTTCTCTGTTGGTTCTGGGGGAAGAATTCTTCCTTACCCCTTCTAGTTTTCTAGTGCTTTCTGGCAATCCTTGGTGTTCTTTGGCTTATAGATATGTCACTCCAGTCACATGGCTTTCTTTTCCCTGTGTCTTCATACATTTTTCCCTCTGTTTGTGTCTATGTCCAAATTTCCCTTTTTATAATGACACCAATCATATTGTATTAGGGCTTGCTCTAATGACCTCATCTTAACTTGGTTAAATCTGCAAAGACCTTATTTGGAAATTTTCAGAATTATGTTTTGAGGTACTAGGGGTTAGGATTTCAGTGTATCTTTTTGAAGGAAAACACAAATCAATCCATAATAATGAGGAATCCAAGGAAAAAGCATCTTAGGAAACTGACCCCTGAACACATGTGATATAGCATCCAAGAAAGCTCATATTGGTGACTGGGCTTTGGGCCATCATTTTTGGAGGTTATAACATATTGTGAAGTATAACATAGGCAGAGAGGGTCGTGCACCTGTCAGGTTTCAGTCAGAGGAACAGAGAGTTCCCTTGAGTGTTTTGGAATGAGGGATTTTTTAAATAGGATTTAGACCTCCACAACTGTAAAAGGATTTGGTGAAAAGAAAGCCCAGAAGAGGCGTTGGAGGCTCAGAAAAAGAGATATTAACAGTCCGTCTAAGAAAGCAGCCATGGTGAGTCACCATAGCAGGACTGGAAGGGTGGCGCTCAGGAAGAGATGGATGAATGAGATGGATGAATGGGACGCTGTCCCTTCACATTAGCTACCCCGTGTGTGTCTGCAGCCAAGCACCTGTGTTGGGCTCGGGGTTGCTGTCAGGCAACAAGGTGCATGATTAGGAAGAAGAACTGGCTGTGGAACAAAGGATAAACTGGGACCTGCTGGGGATATCAGCAAATGTGTGTCGCCCTATCTGACTGTGAGGAATGTCACTCCAACCTTCCAAAATCTGCCTAAGATCTAACCTTGAAACATACGGAAAGGGGATCCTGGAAAATCATTCTCATCTTTAACTGCGTGCCACAAGAGAAGGACAGAGTTCTGTTGGGATTCACAAATTGGACATGAAACCAAAGTGAAATTTTATTACAAAGTTAATGGAATTATAAGAAGAAGATATAGTTATACTAAAGGGAGCTATAGTTGTACTAAAGGGTTAGACTGTTTTATTCCATAGACGAGGAAAGTTAATAAAGTGATCTATATTCATATTGGGCTTATGAGACAGAAAGTAAGCCTTGCTGTGGCCTGGGTATAAATACTAACTTTCCCTTTTGGAAATTGAATGTAAAACTCAGAAGAAACCAAATTATGGTTTTCATATACTGAAACACTGACTAGCTCAGTATATTTTGATTTCTATTGATGTATCAGACTTTATGTTTAAATAAAGATGTTTAACCAGGTTCTTCCCCCAGGACAGCAGGTCAATTGTATTATTCAGGGTTTTCCAGAGAAATAGAACCAGTAAGAAACATATTTATATTTATATCTCCCTGTGTGTGTTTATATATGTAATAGTACATATATATATACTATATAACTAGTATAATTTTAGTATTATAAGTGATATATACAGATGATCCCTGACTTAATGATTATTTGACTTACAATTTTTTATCTTCACTATGGTGCAAAAAAAAAAGATATGCATTCAGTAGAAATTGTACTTTGAATTTTGAATTTTTGTCTTTCCCCAGGCTAGTGATATGTGGTACAATACTCTCTGATCATGCTGGGCAGTAGCAGTGAGTCATAGCTCCCAGTCAACCACGTGATCACAAGGGTAAACAACTGATACTCTACAGGGTACTGTGTTGCCAGATGATTTTGCCCAACTGTAAGATAACATAAGTGTTCTGAACATGTTTAAGGCAGGCTGGACTAAGCCATGATGTTTAGTAGGTTAAGTGTATAAAATGCATTTTCAAATCACAATGTTTTCAATTTACAATGGGTCTATCAGGATATAACTCCATCATACATTGAGGAGTTGGAGTTGAGGAACATCTCTTTCTATAATATATATGTATATCTCTCTTATATTAAAAATGTATGTATTAATATATAAGAAATTGACTCATGAAACTATGAAGGCTGACAAGTCCCCAGATCTACAGGGAGGGTTGGCAAGCTGGAGACCTGGGAGAGCTGATGGTGTAGCTCTAGTCGGAAGGGTTAAGGGCAGGCAGGCTCAAGACCTAGGAAGAGCCAATGTTTCAGTTCTCTACCAATTTGAGTGTTAATCCCATCCAAAAATGTCCTCACAGAAACACACAAAATAATGTTCAGTTAAATAGCTGGATGCCCCATGGCCAAGTTGAGATATGAAATTAGTTATCATATCACTTTTCTCAAAAACTTTATAGGCTGAGGGTTATATGTGACCTGAAAATAGCCTCTGAGTACTTTTATTATTATCTTAAGGGACTTAATTAATTTTTGTTTTCAATTTGAGTGTATATATAGTCTTATTTCTCCTGCATTTCCATTACAAACATAAAAGAAAAAAAACCACATTGATCTAAGAGTTTTCCATGGAAGGGGCTAGTTTTGTCCAAGGAAATTTGGCAATGTCTGAAGATGTTTCTAGTTTTCACAACTGCAAGGTGGAGTATGGGGGTTGTTCTTGCATCTAGGGAGCAGAAGCCAGGGATGCTGCTACACATTCAGCAAAGCACAGGGAAGCCCTGAACAACAAAGAATTGTCTGGCCCCAAACATCAAGTTACTGTTGTTGAGAAACCCTGAGCAATAATCCAAGGGAGATTTGACTGTCAATTTCAAGCAGCCCGCTTAAAGGTATTTTCTGTGTTCACTGAATAAACATAAAAATTGAGAAAAGAAATAATTTGAGAAGCTAAACATTTTTTAATGATAAAGTGAGCAGGACATTTTCAACAAGGAAAGATAATGACAAAGATGACCAGAGTCGGCCGGGCGCGGTGGCTCACACTTGTAATCCCGGCACTCTGGGAGGCCGAGGCGGGCGGATCGCTCAAGGTCAGGAGTTTGAAACCAGCCTGAGCAAGAGTGAGACCCTGTCTCTACTAAAAATATAAAGAAATTAATTGGCCAACTAAAAATATATAGAAAAATTAGCCGGGCATGGTGGCACATGCCTGTAGTCCCAGCTACTGGGGAGGCTGAGGCAGAAAGATCGCTTGAGCCCAGGAGTCTGAGGTTGCTGTGAGCCAGGCTGATGCCACGGCACTCACTGTAGCCCAGGTAACGGAGTGAGACTCTGTCTCAAAAACAAAAAAAAAAAAAAAAGATGACCAGAGTCACTGTCAGTTCATAGAGATCTTTTTCCTTCAATGCTTGGCTGACTCCGTTTTCAGACAGGTTTACCAGGTCTTCATTCATTTGCTCAATATGATGCCTGACAGATTATGTCAGCCTTGAATAAGAGGTGCTTTTCTCCTAAGCCAGTGGCCCTCAATGTTTTTGGCACCAGGGACTTTCATGGAAGTTTCATGGAAGACAATTTTTCCACTGACCGGGGAGGGGGGTGTAGGGGGGAACATGCTGAGCAATGGGGGAAGGTGTACATACAGATGAAGCTTAGCAAAGCTTCATCTTGGCTTAGTTTAGCTGCCTGCTCACCACTCACCTCCTGTGTCCTGGTTGCTAACAGGCTGTGGACCAGTAATAGTCCACAGACCGGGGTTGGAGACCGTAGTCTCAAGCCACTGTTTTAGAGGAAGGGAATGCAGTCGTATCAATTAGCAGGTAGCTGAAGCACATGTGTGTAACTTTTCAAGAGCGATACTCAAATAATCAGGTATGTTTTAGGCAGGTTGTGTAACATTTTTGCTTTGTATTCTCCAAATGATTTCAGGGGTGAGATATTAGAACAATGGTCCCTTCGGAGGATCGAATGCCATTTCTGGTGATATTTCTCAGGGCAGGCACTAGCAGAGGGTGTGTTGTGGGGATGGGGCCGCATTCCCCAACCACACACCTTCATTGCGACATCCTCTCCACCAACACACACACACACACACACACACACACACACACACACACACATGAGAGTAGTGCTTACTGTATGAATGTCTAGTTGAGCAACAAAAATTGAAAGTAAGAACATTGGCTGTATAGAAAATAGTTGTTCTTTTTAGAATAGTGTTTTTAAAACCTTTATATTTTGGGAGTGCAAATCAGCTACTTTTTCCTTCTAATGTAAGGAACTAGCTCATTAGAGAAGCTGGCCAGTTTACTTCACACAGCACAGGTATCATTATCTCTTGCCAATTTGGAGGCCCTAGTGATCTGATTTGATAACTTGGAAAGATGAGGTTATCATTTAAGTATCTCATTTGTGCTGATAAAGGGCTTCTGCTTTATATTTTCATTTCAAATTTAAAGGTTTTGTACTTGTATTTTGATAGAACAGTGTCATTTATTTCATATTCCTTATTTATGGAAAAGTCTGTGTTGTAGATTTCTGTTCTTGGAGTTGGAAATGCAGATAGGCTAGTCATAAAAGTGATAAAGCATTTATTTCAGAAAATACCCTGAATACTGTGATTGGTCACTAAAAAGATAAGGTTATAATTAAGGCCTTTCCAAGAAATGAGAACCTGAGGATTTTATAATGAGATCATTTCTGCTAATATCTGGCAGGCTTCATTTTCACATATTCTATTTTAATATACATATGGATTATTTCATTCTAGGTTATTTTATTTCTGCTGTCTAGGGGACTATAGCCTTTCTTTCATCTATGAAAGTGACAGCATAATATCCTGATAAATTTAATGTGCTCTTTACATTATGATATTAGCCAAGCAGAAAAGCACATAAATACTTAAATATCTTCTCTTTAAATGGAGACATTGTATTATAATTAGATCATTAACTGTAGTGAATTGGTCATATTTACAGGAGGAAAAGTATAATAACCTATTTTTTGGTCATGAATCCATGGTTTATATCTAGACAAAAAAATTAAGCTTCATAAATTTTTCTGACTATATTGCAGAGAAATTTGGTTCTTCTCTGTTTTTTTATCTTCATTTAATTCTAATGGATTAATTTTCAATTGTAGTGATTAATTTTTCTATTTATTTAGAACCTTGTCCTATCCCTTGTCACCCTCTCATTCAGACTAATGGTATTAGCTTTCTAAGTGTTTATCTTTTATTTATAGCTATGATTCAGATTTTATTACTTTATTTATCAGCTTATTATATTCTTTGATGCCCACTTTTGAGATAATTAATGAACTATTTCTTCTTTCCCTCTCCCTACTCCATTTTCCACTTTTGGATTATTTTTGTTATTTCTATGTTATCAGATCACACAGCATTTATTTATCCCCACTTTGTCATTTGTCTTTTACCATGTAAAAGATAATTTTGACTTTTTGTTAACTTTGAGGGTATAATAAACTACTCTCAAAGCTTAATAGTTTAAAACAACATCAAATATTTATTATTTCACACAGTTTCTAAGGATCAGGAATCCATGAGTAGTTTAGCTGTGTAATTCAAGCTTAGGATCTCTCATGAGATCGCAATCGAGCTGCTGGCTGGGGTAGCAGTCATCTGAAAGCTCAACTGGAGCTAGAAGATTGATTTCCAAGATCCTTCTGTGGATGCCTCATTTTCTTGCTGGTAATGGCAGTAGGTCTTCATTCTTCCTCATGTGGACTTTTCTACAGGGCTGCTTGACAATGTCCTCAGGACATGGCAGTTGGGTTACCCCAGAGTGAATGATCCAAGACAGAGAGAAAGAGAAGCTGAAATGCCTTCTATGACCTAGTCCCTCGGGTCACATACCGTCACTTCTATTTTTTGTGTGTTAGAGGCAAGTTATGATGTCCACACTGATTGGAGAGGAATTAGGCTGCACATCTTGAAGGGGGAAGTACTAGAAAACTTTTAGACATATTTGAAAAAAAAAACAGTTAATTCCCTAGTCACAAAGTATCTTTCCCATATGCAAAATATATTGTCTCCTCCCATGGCTCTTAAATATAATATATCACTATAACATCAACTTGAAGTTCAGAATCTCGTCATCTAAATCAGATCCAGGTGCATTGGAGGCTCCTTGGGTTTCATTTCAATAGTACGGCTCCTCAAGTATGGTTTTCCCATATCTGAAAGCCAGTGAACTAGAGAGACAAATTATCTTCCACCTAATATACCAAGTATACAATAGCAGGACAGGCATAAAAGATAACCTCTAAGCAATTCCTGTTAAAAAGAGAGAGAGGATTGGAGATCCAAGGAATCACTCATTTATGGCTATTCTGAAAATCCAGCTAGGTGAATATTGGAAATTCCTTGATCAGAATTCAGTTCTACTCCTGCCCAGGAATAACTCTCCATGGCTCTTGGCTACACCCTCCAGGTTCATGATTAAACCCTCCTATTCCAAGTGTGGTAAGCTATGTTTGCAGCTGCATGTTTTCTCATCCAGCTTCGTGCCAAGATTTTGGGGACTTAAAGACTTCTTTTATTATATATTATCTCTGTCTCTTTTTGTCTGAGCTGGAAGTGTTTCTGCAAACATAATTTTATTAGAAACTCTGTGGGTTTTCTATGAATCTCAGTGGTGGTTTGCTCCATTAGATAAAAGACATGCCCACGAATCTCCTCAGGATAAGTCTTCCCTTCTCTTTTAAGCTTCTGCTGAGATACCTGAGAAATAAAGTCCTAACCTTCTTAGAAATGCTATTGTTGAGAGATATGCCTCAGTCAAGCATGTCCTTAAGCTTTTTATAGGGCCTTTTGATTGAATAGTATTTCTAAGCACCACCTTAGATCTTTCTAAGGTCTTCAGAAATAATTTTAATAAAGACTGAAGCTACATCCTCTGCTTCATCTTTAGACTAAGTTTTCCTTGCAGTGTTCTGTGTTTCATCTTTGCTTGGAAGCCATTTCTAAATTTTAGTATATTTGTGATCTGGTGAGGCTGGGGAACTTCAAAACCGCAAGTTCTGGCTCTTTTTTTATTTGACAGGCCTTTTTTCCCTTTTCATTATTTTTCTACTTATTGTAAACAAAGACAAGAAACCAGAGGGCAGCTGTAACATTCTAGGTGGAAATCCCCTTTGCTGGCTTACCCAGTTCGTTAGGTACATTTATACATAACCGTAGGTCACAGTGATGCTGAACTTTCTGCCACTACATAACAAGGAATCCCCTCCATCTAGTTTTTAATAACATGTTTCTCATTTCCTATTAGGCCCTCATCAGAAAACTCTCCAAAGTCTAGACTGCTAGTCTGTTTAGGGCACTTTATTAGGCTTTCACTAACCCTCTCCTCAAAGTCCTTTCAGATTTGCCCACCGTTAGTTTTCAAAGCCACACCCATGTTCTTATTTATTTACTGAGAACACCTACCTTATAGCTACCAAAACCTGTATTAATTATCTATTGCTGTGTAACAAATTACCCCAAATTTAGCAACTAAAATCAACAAGCATTTATTATCTCAGACCACTTTTGAAGTCCAGGAGTGGCTTGACTTGATGATTCTGGCATA
>CAUYRT010031908.1:0-30184 GCA_963574885.1 Lepilemur ruficaudatus | reverse complement strand
TGCTGGATAGAATGATATTTCTATTTTTAGTTCTTTGGGAAATCTCCAAATTCTTTTCCACAGAGGTTGCACTAATTTGCAGTCCCACCAGCAGTGTAAGAGTGTTCCTGTCTCTCCACAACCTCACCAGCATTTGTTGTTTTGGGATTTTTTGATAGAGGTCAATCTCACTGGGATTAGGTGGTATCTCATTGTGGTTTTGATTTGCATTTCTCTAATGATTAGAGATGTTGAACATTTTTTGATATGTTTGCTAGCCATTATTCTGTCTTCTTTGGAAAAGTTTTTGTTCATTTCCATTGCCCATTTATAAATGGGATTGTTTGATTTTTTCTTGTTAATTCTTTTGAGTTCTAGGTAGATTCTTGTTATCAGACCTTTGTCGGAGGTATAAAGAGCAAATATTTTCTCCCATTCTGTAGGTTGTCTATTTGCTCTAGTGATAGTGTCTTTGGCTGTGCAGAAACTTTTTAATTTGATCAGATCCCATTTGTTTATTTTTGTTGCTGTGGTAATTGCTTTGGGGGTCTTCTTCAAGAATTCTTTGCCTAGGCCAATGTCTGAAAGGGTCTTCCTGACATCTCCATACCACCCTGAATGCGCCAGATCTCATCTGATCCAATGTTTCCTTTTTATCTCTGTAATGTCTAGCATTCTTTCAGGCTATTGCAAATATTGCCACTGCCATGACCAAATCTGTTAGGTGCTCACACCTCCCAATGACTTCTTGCTGTCAGGCCCTATAATGGTTTGCAATGATGGATTCCTCTGGCCATGGGAGAATACCTAATGGGTATTCTAGAAGTGCCAGAGAGTAGACACATCTGGCATGAATCCTATCTTTGTTTGTACTGCTGTAATGAAATACCTGAGACTGGGCAATTTATAAAGAACAGAAATTTATTTCTTACAATTCTGGAGACTAGGAAGCCTAAGATCGAAGAGCTGGCATTTGGCTCTTCTTGCTGTGTTTTCACATGACGGAAGGCAGAAGGGCAAAAGGGGGCTGAATGCTGAGTGAAGCCTCTTTTATAAAGGTCTTAAACCCAATTAAGAGAGAGGAGTCCTCACAACCTAATCACCTCCAAGAAACCCCACCTCTTAATACTGTCAAATTGGAGATTAAGTTTCAACATGAATTTTGGAGAAACACCAACATTCAAACTTTAGCAAGCCACTAATCAACAACTAATGGGAGTTGGTAGGAAAATACCCCACCTTCCTCACCCCTTAGTTGGGAGAACTCTGAGGTATGTTCTACATACATGTTGTTTTCCAGTGGCCACCAGTGGGTTTGAGACCCTCTTGCTTACAGAAGTGTTCTGCCCATTCAAGCACCTTCCACTGGCTTCTTTTCACTCCCTGTTTCTCTTCCCCCATATCCTATTATTTCCTGGGCCCACTTCCCAAGTTGTACTCAAGATTGCTTGTTACTTCTGGGAAAACACAAAGTAAAATATGTTATATACCAGGACCACAATACATATTTGTGAAATGATGGATGGATGAATAGGTGGATTGGTGGATATGAATAAATTGTGCCTTTATTTAGGTTATCAAATATTTTCTTTTTAAAAAAAAATTCTAGGTAGTAGCCAATGAGCTACTATATACAGGCTGTTTATTACTCTACTGTGTATCACATTTTAAATTTGCAAATGTATACACAAATTCATAAACATTTATATTTTGCCGTTATAAATATTTAATGTTCTGTAATACCTTATCCATAGATAATGTTTAAGAGAGAGAAATAAGTATACAAACAATAATAATTGTTTTCACTTAGCCTTTAACAGATATTTGAAATTTAGATTGAGTTTTATATTTTCATCCAATTACTATAAACATTTCATTTGAAGTGGTCATAAAGCATATGATTTATATTTTCTCATTTACCTTGTTAAATATTTATTAATGCATTTTAATACTATTAATATTTATAGCATTTGTATAATCAGCTATATTGCTATTCTCAATTTAATATTAAAGGTAAATGAAAACCTGTAACCAATGCCATGCCTAGGATTGGTAATTCTAGTTCTGATAAATGGATTCTAGTATGTACATTTAGTTCTTTTGATCTAGATTAGCAAGGTGGAACCATGCACTTTAATTCTTGGTAGTAGGAATGATCTCTTTGACATATTCAATCTTGAAAAAGAGCCAAATTTTGTTACTTTAGCAGAGCAGACCCCAAGTAATACTGTAAAAACAGGCAAGTTTTCTTTTGTATCTGTGTATCATTTGGTAAATCTCGCACTTGGCTTCTAGACACACACCTAGTGTTTGGCAAAAAGATAAGTCCTATGGTTTCCTGGTTCCTGGACTGCCCACTGTCTCTTTCCATCCACACTACCTTCACTGACAGTAATGTCCCATACAAAAGTAGCTTATCTCCTTTTTACTTATACAAATATATTTGTCATAGATCTAACTTCTTCCAAGATTTCCTATCATCCTAGGTTAGCGAAGTCAGTCAATCCATTTGACTCATAGTATTAATGATTAGTAATAGTCCAGTCTGATAATAGCTGCCTTCATTGTCTCACCTGAAAGAATGAACAACTAGAGAGATTTAAATGCTACATAAGACAGTGAAATTAAAAGTAATATTTATCAGTACTGGGATCTTTCCTAAAGCCTGCTTTGTGTGTTTCATCTTTACCTATTATTTTATGTTAAATTATAGAGTCTGAGAAATTTACAATGAGAAGTAACTCAGGGATAAACCAGTTTAGGAATAGCAAATAAGAAAGCACTTGAACTATTAAAATATCTACCCACCCCCATTCTTCTTTTTTCTTTTTTTTCCTACAGACAGGGTCTTGCTCTGTTGCCCAGGCTGGAGTGCAGTGGCATCATCACAGCTCACTGCAGCCTCCAACTCCTAGACTCGAGCAATCCTCCCCCCCGCCAGCCTCCCAAAGTGAGGGGACCACAGGCATCAGCCACTGCACTTACACCCCCATTCTTACTATTTAAGCCATGACACAAACTCACGTGCTGTTTCCACTCAGAGCTCCAGGTAGCTTCTTCCAACCCACCAATGTTGGCAGATGATGTGAAAATGATTTGTTACTTTGGGTCTAACGTATCCCTTCATTTTCACACATGGGACCCAGAAAGATTAGTGGGATTAGCCAAGGCCACAAAGCAAATTAGTTGAAGAGGAGAACAAAGTTCTATACTTGTGAGGCACATAACTCTATCATTTGTTCATGTCTGGATTCACTGAAGAGGACATGAATTTAGTAGAAAATTGCTTCTCTATTTTTTTTCCCATGGTAAGAGTAACAGTTCAGCCCCTGAGTAAAATAGAGGCTTAACCAAGAATGGAGCCTGTATTTCTAAACAGTCTATTCAAAGCTTTTAGCTTTTCCTGACAGTGAAATTCATGACACTTCATCTTCTGTGCGCACCTTTCTCCCCTACACAACCTAGGTTCCTTGTTCCAAGTTGCACCTGCATATATCAAACCTTCATTTATCTCTAAAGAATAAGGACAAAACTAAACCTTAAAGTATTCATGTTAAGTCCTAATACTTATATAACTGACATAGGTAATTAGAAAAATATTATATTAACATATGATCTATACAAATAGATGACATTGATAAATATAATTTTATTTACCAACAAAAAATTTAGAATTACTGACATGATTTAGTAAAGCTGTCACCCACCACTATCATTCTTTTTATGTCCTCTAAAAATTCTATATGATATAATATTTTTGTGTACCATTTTCTCTGGTTTCTAATAGTTGGATGAACACGACTGGTCTAAAATTGTTAATTACTGCAAAAATTTCTTATAGTTATCCATTATTTTAATTTTCTAGACTATGCAATTCAGAAATCATTCTGTTTATAACTTTGCAAAAAGGAGAGACTTAATTTTATAGCTAAAGCTAACTAGGTATAGGGATAATAAATAACAGCCTATTAAACAATTGCCTTAACAGTTTCTAAGTTCAGGAAATTGCTACTTTCTGTGCATTTACATGTTAATTTATTTGCTTTTGCTGCAGCATTTTGATTTGTCTTTATTAATGTTCAAGTGATGTAAATTTGGTTGTAATCCTTTGAGATTAAATTAGAGCAGGGTACAGTGTCTGATTAATTTATCTGTGTTAGCACAGTCAACTTCGCTACTTTTACTGACTTGGGTACATTCGATGGAAGTGAACAAGCCAGTATTAAAACTCAGTGTATCCTCTCCTGTGTTCTTCACTTCTCAGTAGTGTGTTCTTTCCTGTACACTCGGCTGTGTCTCTGTGCTTTACACAACCAACAGAAGAGTGGGGGAACTTCGTGTTTCACTGTTCAGATTTCCATGAACGTCCTAAGCAAAGGTATTTGTAAAACGGTCAGAAGAAATAAAAGAGAAAATAAATAAAAGTTTAATCTGATGTCTTCTACTCTTTAAGCCTGCCATCTACCAAGACAGTATAAGTCTAACAAAAAAGTTCAATTCACTGAGTCAGTGAGAGGGAATATATAGGGAATCAGCACTGGTTGAACAAAATGCCAAGATGGTAAATTAGGAAAAGCACTGAACAGTGCCTAATCCAACAGTTTTTTATCACTTCAATGCAGCTTTTTCTGAGTGTGAACAGAATGACATTTGATGATCACATCACCATGTGTGTTCCCCAGGAGTAGGTTCAGTTCCTCTGGTGGGATCCACTTTCTGCTGTGGCCAGTCCATGCCACAGTCCTCTGCTAGCCTCTGTTTGAGCTTACTAAATTGAAACTCTCAAACATAATTAGCAAATTTACATTTACCAAGTTCATAGGGCAGATTTCTGCCTTCTAGATGTTCCTCATCTTATCTTAAATTATTTCTAAGGAAAGAAAGCAGTTTACAGACTCATTTCCAGATCCAGAAAGCATAAAAATCTCCTGAGAATGCAAAAAAGTCAACAAGGAATCTCAATATGTCACTATTTAGATACTCATTCATTTTAGGCTGAATACTTACGGTAGCCTTAGTCCCAAGGTCTGAATTTATACCACTTTAACCTGCCTTTAACAAAGATGCTAGAGTGGCTTTTCTCAAAAAACGTGATTAAACCACACACCACAGCTTAAAAGTGTTCAGTATACTACTTTTCAAAATCATCTGTAGAATTCATGTCACATTTCTTGTCTTTACATGCAAGACTCTCAGCTAATTTCCGCCTCTCTTGAAAGCTTATCTCACTTGAAATAAGGGAGTTCTGCTCCCTTGAAAGCTTATTTGCCATGTTCCCCTAATTATCACCACGCACACCATGCTGTATCTGTAGTTTACATTTTTTCAAATTCCCTTCATCTTCATTTCTTCATCTGGGAAAAACCCTATTATCCTGCCTCCAGCCCCAAATATCTGGAAAATACTGATTGATTTCCAAAATCGTTTCAAATATCGTTTGCGGTAAAACACCTTCTCTCCACTACCCAGCAAGAAGATGTACCGTCTTCCCCAAATAGCTGAAACATTACTGTGTATGTGCATCTGTAAGGGTAGCTGCGATACATTAGGGGCTTATATCAAATGTCTGTACACATGGCAACATTTTGTATTTATGCTTATATGTCGATATTCTTGTAATGTCCGGCACATACTAGGAGATTAATAAATCATTGAGTGAATGAATGAATGAGTGAATGAATAGGGTTGGGCCTCTGGCTGAGCCATTCACCTTCCAAAATGGCCTGCCATCAGTAAGAGTTGATCCTAGTTATCTGTAGCCTCAGGGAGAAAGAGTCAAGTGGACTTTCCTTCCCTAACAGGCACACCTCAATGAAGAGGTGGTATTAAGGATGGAGACAAAGAACAACTACTGTGTGTTGAGTCTTTACTCTGTGCAAGCATCATTGCTAAATGTTACTCATATTTATCCTAGAGTTTATAACAACTCTCTAAAGTAATTATAAACTATGTTCACTTTGTAGATGAGAGAATTGGAAGGCAGCTATGCTCACCACTATGCCACCAACGCACTTGCAAATGAGAGAATTGAGCTTGGAGTGGTTAAATAACTTTTCTAAGGCCACTCTGATAATGAGTGGGTAAAGCTTGGATTTTAACCCATTTATCCAACTGTAAAACCCTTAGTTCACATGCAGTGCACTCATTTGCCAATTATTTCATGGTGATCAAGATTAATAATGTGTCCAGTCATTTGAATCTTCCCATCTCTGTCCTCATGAAGCTATAGTTTCATTACATACCCTTACTTCTTCTCTCCTAGGGAATTTTATGTCTTGACAGACCTGGCAAAAGAATCTCCATTATATGTTAAGCTTGTTCTGTGTTTTAAAAAAACACCTCTTGCAAGAAAATCACACACTTGACAGCTGTTCTGCCAAAACTGTGGATCAAAACAATAGGGAAATTGCTACAGAAAATAAAGCAAAGTTAAAAAATTTGTCTTCTGTATATTGTTTGTGTATGTATGCAAATATACAAATATTTCAGTTTATTCTGTATCTGAGCTTGTTTTGTGCTGCTATAGCAGAATGTCTGATATTGGGTAATTTACAAAAAAAAAAGAAATTTATTTCTCATAGCTCTAGAGATTGAGAAATCCAAGATCAAGGCACCAGCATCTGGTGAGGGCCTTCTTGCTGCATCCTCACACAGTGGAAGGTGGATGGACAGGAGAGAGCAGAAAGCTACATGAAACCTCATTATAAGGGCCTTAGTCACATTTTGTGAGGGAGGAGCCCTCATGACCTAGTCACCTAATAGAGGGTCCACTTCTTACTATCACAATGGCAACACCTGAATTTTTTTTTTCTTTATTGAAGTATACTTTACATATCATGCCTTTACTCCATTTTAAGTGTACAATTAAATGATTTTTAGTGAATTTACCAATATGTACAGTTAATCACATAAATCAGTTTTAGAGGAATTCCTTCCCCCTATTGAGACCCCTAATTCCCTTCCCCAACTACTTTTCAAGCATGTCCCTCCCCTCCACAGTGCCCACCACATCACTCAGACATGGGTTTGCCCCCCACCCCCTGAATCCCTAGTGAACACCACCACCATTTGAGCCCCATAGTGTTAGTCAGTACCAATTTGATGGCGAGTACATGTGGGGTCCATTCTTCTGGTCTTGTGCCACCTCACTTCGAATAATGAGTTTAAGCTTAATCCAGGATAATATAAGTGGTGCTAACTCACTGTCATTTCTTAAAATTGAGTAATATTCCATTGTGAACATATACTAAATTTTAACAATCCACTCACGAATTGACGGGCACTTGGGTTGTTTCCATGACCTAGCAATAGTGAATTGTGCTGCCATAAACATTCGGGTGCAGATGTCTTTATAATAGAATGTCTTATGCTCTTTTGGGTAGATGCCCAAAAATGCTGTTGCTAGATCAAATGGTAATTCTATTTTTAGCTCTTTGAAGCATCTCCAAATTCTTTTCCACAGAGGTTGTACTAATTTGCACTCCTACCAGCAGTGTAAGAGTGTTCCTGTCTCTCCACATCCTCGCCAGCATTTGTTATTTTGGGATTTTTTGAATTTTCGAAGAAACACATTCAAATGATAGCATTCGGCATATAAATATCTACATAACCCAGCACTAGTATTGTACTACATATGTATATAAAATATACCTATAGAAAAATATACACATATAGTTGACATCATATAGCACATACACAGAAAAAAATGACTAGAAGGAATTATACCAACTATTAGCAATTATCTATTGATAGGATTCCTCAAGATTTTAATGCATATTTTTGCACATTTTCCTGCAATAAATGTATGTTGTTTTTATAATTTAAATCACATAATTTATAGTCACTGAAGAAGTCATCTCATGTTTCCTATTTGCATATTAAGTCTTTAATTATTAATGGACTCTTTGTGTCAGGAAAATCTAGATTTTTTTTTATTTTTAAAAGTATATTTCCATTTATAAATTCTGTTTTCTTCTCATAAATGTTTTCCATTTATCAGTTTATTTTACAATCCACACCCTCAAAAAAATCTAGAAAATTTAACATAATTTTCTGATAAGAGGAACACTGCCTTTAAAAACTGGAATAGCAAATTTTGCATAAATAGATAAGGTGGCTATGTCCAGGAGGCCTGCTAGGAGCTCAAATCAGAGAGCTGCTTGGGAGAGAGAAACAACTAGCCAAAGCTGGCAGGAGTGGAAGAAGAGTTATCTTACCTCCTCTATGAAGAATGAGTGTCCAAACCACAAGTTAAGTGATCATAGTAACTCATGGTCTAATCTATGTTGATGTTAATCTAAAATGGTCAGACTTTTTAGTATTAGGTAACAGAGCAAGTTATACATCCAGATGAGTCATGTGAGGCAATTTGTGTGGATTTTGGAAGACAGGTCTAGCTGCAACGGTTAGGAGCAACAAGTATTAGGCAGGAGGTCAGGCCTTCAGCCAACTGGTCTCAGGTTGAGAGCTCAACTTGTAGGAACTGGTATTGAATTAAGTAGGCAAGGACCGGTGAGAGAGACACTTAAGCTGACTAGTAGTGGCATCAGAGCAGATGTCCAGGAACTAAAGTGACACCAGGCGAGAGGACAGAGAACACTTTCTAGGCACTCCCTGAGATTTATGTCAGAAAGTCCTAATATGCTACCCATTTGAGTCCTCTATTATATAAGACTGAGCATGCAAGATGCAGGTTTTAGTACTTTCAGCTGGGCCTAGAATAACAGTCATTAATGGGCTGACCATGTCTCAGTTTTTTCATCTGTCAAATGGGAACAATAATTGCCCCTGCCTCATACAAGTGTTGTGTGTAATAGATACTGTGTATTAGGTGTTACTTTGTTATTAGGAAAAACTGGATTGTTTCTGATGATTAGTTTCCTTATAACCTAGTATTTATGCCAGTGGTTTTCAATTCATGCAGCAAGTGAGAATAGCCCATGAAGGTTTTTACAGCTGCTAATAGCTGGGTTCCACTACAGTCCTAGCAGATCAGAATTTCTCAGGCTGAAATCTGAGAACCTCTGGCTTTCAGAGAATCCCAGGGGTGATTCTTCCTGTAGAAAATGACTAATAATGTGATAGTGACATTTCTTTATTTATAAAACATTATTTATGATTATCTAAAGTCATACAAACATTATTTATGGTTACTTAACACAATAGTAACCGATGTATACTATTAAATTAGATAAATTCACAACTTTAGAATTGAAATAACTACTAAACTAATTGATGGTTAACTTTATGTGTCAAATTAACTGGGGCATAGGGTGCCCAAATAGCTAGTTAAACACTATTTTGTCTATGAGGGTATTTCTGGATGAGATTAGCATTTGAGTTGGTGGCCTGAGTAAAGAGGGGAGCCCTCCCCAAGGTAGGAAGGCATCATCACCCCATCACTGAAGACCTGAATAGAACAGAAAGATGGAGGGAGGTTGAATTCATTCTCCACCTAACTGGTTGGGCCAGGACGTTTATCATCTCCTGCCCTTGGTGCTCCTGGTTCTTAATCCTTCAGACCCAGACTGGGATCTACACCATCAGCTCTCTGGCTCTCAGGCTTTCAAACTACACTACTGGCTTTCCTGAGCCTCCCACTTGTAGTTGCGAGCAGCAGATCGTGGGACTTAGCCTGCATAACGGTGTGAGTCAATACCTCATGATAAATCTCTCTCTCTATACACACACACACACACACACACACACACACACACACACACACACACGGATAGAGATAGAGATATGTATCCTCTGCTTATCTGGAGAACCCTAACTAAAACAAGCCATCTCTGAAGGGAAAAAAAGGCAGTATACAATAATTACTGAGTTTAATTGTCCTAGGCATGTTAAATGTACACTTTTTGGTACTTGTATTTTCAATGGAGAAAAGTGTCATTTTAATGATACTGTTTCATGGTTGTGATATACACAAGATCATATTGCTTCTGCCTACCTGCCATAGTCCCTCCACATATGTGTAAACAAATAAATAAGCAGTATCTAAGAATAGACTGTAGAAGTGAATACTTATTGTAGTTTCCAATCTCTTTATAAAGGAATTTCAGGGTTTTTTTTTATTCACTGAAACAAGGTTTAGTTTTGAACATGTCAGTAGTTTTATTCTTCTGAACTCCTTTGAATCTCTCATAGTACTGCGTCAGCATAAAGATGTTGTCACAACTAACAAAAGGCTTTAGTAAAACACTGACCATCTTCAGAACTCTCTTCAGCTACAGCAGCAGTCACTGGATTCCCTAGAGAATATCTGCTTTTAGTTAATTCACTCAAGTTCAGACACTCTCCTTTTTGATTGCAGGTAATATAGTTTCAGGCAGTATACCTCGTGGCACAGAATATGATTCATACTTGCTAGCGGGTACAATTTATCTCCCGTAACAATTCTTTATTTTCTAGTGCTTTTGATTGAAACCATTTTTCTCTCTAATATGGGTAGGAAAAGACTAACAACTTTTGGCTCATTTTCATGCCACTGTTTCATGTTGTAGGCTTTATGTGGAATGCCATAGAAATTCATAATTCTAAAAAATGAAGAAATGGAAACGTCACTAAGAAGTACACATCCCAACAGGAAGTGTTTGCCAAACCCATGGGGCTATAAAATACTGAATGGAACATTTACAGCTAGTGAAATAGAAAAAATAGCTATACTAAAAAAAAAAAAAAAAGAAAAAGAAATGGAGTTCAAGCGTCAAAATACTACCTGCAGAACAGTGTCATTGGTCTTCCTCTAAAAAACGGCAATGACAAGAATCAACAAAGTAGATTATAGTGAACAAATAATAAAACATCATCGTTTATTTCAAGCAGTCTTTGATAGCAGGAGGCACACTTGGTGAATTTTAGTGCATGTGTAAGGAGAGAGTGATGGCACTCTGCAGAGGATGCCATGTGTGTGAAGAGAGGAGGGTTCCACAGATGCGTCTGCTGGAATGCATCATGGAAGCGATGGCAGCTGCACTCGCATAAATGCATTTTCTGAAGAGCTGGACCGATTTGTCTCCAACCTGAATACATGGACACCTTCTAAAGGAAAAAAGGAAATGTTGTCACAGAACTCCCTCCCTCCCCAGCGATGGCAAATTATTTTTATAATGTGATTTTTATTTATTATAATATATACCATGTATATATTATATATAATTATAAATGGATAAATTCTTGATGCTGCTAGATTTATGCACTGAAGTAAAAATTGATTTATGTATTAAATTCAAATAAAGCTTTAAAGCCATACAATTCAATTAATCCCATTAATAGGGGGGAAATTTAGTGTTTTCTCAAGATGAGATTACCACTTTCAGTGTAAAAGTACTCTGTTTTGTAATGTAATGCCTTACAATAATCAAGGGGAGCATTCGCTATTCTGACATAGTCGTATAAGGACTCACTTTTCCTACTACTTGTCTCTGGTTGTACTATTGTAAGATTTTTATTTCATCAGTGTTGTTACTTGACTTTCACATAGTACCAATGTGACCACAAGCACCAATCCAAATGTGGGCACTGGCTTGCAGAACACGATTCAGTTTTCATTTTGTGGATCACTCAGATAATTATAACATGATATTGGCTTTCCAGATCATCAAAATTCAAACAAGCTATTTAAAAATTAATCATTGAAGAGAATTTCCTCATAACCAACTTCAGAAAACCAGAGGTAGACTGAGAACACAACTGTATCAAAATTGTCAAATAGTTAATATCATCTCTAGGGCACCCAAGGGCAGCAAGGGGTGGAGGCAAATGTTACTTCGTAACCCTATGGTTTCATTCGTGAGGGTTTCCCCCCCCCGCAAATTTACTGAACGCTTACTATGTTCCAGGCAAAATGGTACTCACTGGCGAGTCAACGATGAGTTAGATTGGCCATACGCAGAAAGGGACATGACTTTCTTTAATCTTGTAGCTAGTAGGGATATTGAAGATCAGTTTAAAAAATACCCTGCTGAGTTTAAAGATGAGATAAGGTATTCCTTCCTTTCCTTCATTCTCCATCCCAGTTGTCAGTATTTCCTGTTCTCTTCTCTGCCTACGTCTTGTTCAGCCAGCTGCTTGCTTTCCTGGGGTGTTCCCAACACTCAAGACCTATCCCTGCCCACCCCCCCCCCCAGTTGTAGATTAAATATTGCATGAAAATACTGGACACTGATATTCAGTACTGTGGGATGTAGGAAGTTGGTTTAACACAGCCATTACGTGCAAGGACTCTAAGCTCAAACTGCAGGGATTCAGATTTCAACTCTTAACTACCTAAGCAACTTGGACTAATTGCTTCTTTCTGTCTTGGTTTCTTCACCTTTCAAATGGGAATAAAAATAACTGTACTTAATTCATATAACTAGAAGAATGAACTGAAATCATGAGTGTAAAACACTTAGTAGTGTCCGGCAAACAGCAACTGCTCGAAAAATGTTGACTAATGTTAGAAGTACTCCCAGCCCTGAACCACACAAGGAGTAAAGGAATCGTCCTGAGAAAAGAACACAGACACTTCATCTCTGCCTTAGTTGTCAGTCCCAGGGCATTTTGAATTCACAAGGGAACTTGCCATGTCCCATGCTTTTCTTTCATATATTGAGGCTATTTTCTTATAGAAACCACTTTTTATTTTTATTCTGTAATGAAAAAACCTGATGTGGTACAATAGAAAGGTAGCAAGGATACTAAGTCCCATAAAACTTAACCTCTATAGGAGCCAAATTTGTCCACCTAACTCGTTCTGTTACTTGGAGTAAATCATTTTGCCTCTCTAGCCTTCAGCTTACTCATTTGTAAAAAGAAGTATATAGTCACCAGATGATTTAAAATATGGCCTTGTAGTCATCCTAAGATTTCCAAAAAGTATACAAATCTGATAATTGATTTCTTCTTCTTTTGGGTCCACAATTTATAGGTGCAAGAACACTGCTGACTTGGTATTATTTTTGCCAGAGAATTCTTTCTGAGGTTTGTAGCTGAACCAATACTTTGCAAAACTGACATGCTTTTCTTGTTCTTTTAGTAGCTATAGTTGGTAAAAATAAACGTGCCAGTTTCTACTTAGGCGCCCCAAGTCTGAGCACAATATAAATAGAACGTATAGGGAAATGGTTCAGTGCAGGAGTAATAATATGCTATCTTTCAGTCATTTAGTGCTTAAAACATATCTGCTGATTGCTAGCAGTATGACCGTAGACAGGTTATTTCACCTCTCTGAGGACACCCAGTGCACAGACTGGTGCATGATACTTGGCCATTGAACTAACATTCCTTTGCTTTGCTTTTTTTCCAGTATCTTATATACTCATGGCAGTTCATATGTCTACATCTATATGTATCTATTTCTATCTATCCATATATCTATCTATATTTACTTATATGTCTTTGTATATCTTATTGCCTTTACTACAAGGTAAGCATTTTTCATTCATTACTTCATGGGAAATTTTTGTGCTTTTAAGCTCCCAAATGCATTTTGAATACTACTAGAAAAGAGAGCAGGTTATTGACTTTTATAAAAAAAAAATTAGTCCAAATAGAAACTTATTGTTTATGAGCATTAGGATTCAACAAAATCTCATTTTCTCTAACTTTCCATTAACTTCAAGCTAATGTACCTCAGAAAACATGTCATTAAAAGCTGTTTGGGTTGCCCATTTATAATAGGCCCCATGTATTGCATTGTGGGCCTGAGTATTTATATTTAATAAAATGCTGTCTGACTTTACATTTCCCATTTTATTTATTTCTAAAATCTCAAGTACAACCGTAAAAGTCTCATTTCTGAAAATATCATAAGAACTGACATTTAATACTGGAAATTTTTTATTAGAGGACTTACCAGAATCTCTGTTCTTTGTCCTAACATTCTAAGCATCGGCGAACAGGCCCCAGTCTGTTTATTCTTATAGCAGTAGCTCCCACTCTCTGCCAGCGTGAACTTCTGGCTTCTGGCCTTTGCACAGACCCCACTCAGACATGCCCACCATTGCTGACATGAGGTTTTCTAACTCACTGTCCATCTACTGGTATCCATCCTGTGCTTCAAGGTCCACTGCAAGCCCAGGATGACTGCTTACATTTAAGTTAGCATTTATTTTCTGTGGATACATAAGAGATTGTTTCTATTTCCACTCAGTTAGGTTTATCACTTAAACTAACTTGTCAGTCGTTCAAGCATGTGTCACTCATCCACACTTTTCCTACAAATCTCAATCTCTTTAAATAAATACACTTAACCCCATTTCTCAGTTCTTACAGCAAAATTTTGAAACAAGCTGGAGGAAGACTATTGGTTAATGCAGTTGGCTGCTATCACTACAACATTCTGATTATTAATGTTAACTCATTCTTTACATATATCAAGAAATTATTTACATTATTTTTTCCTGGTCTGCTTCATTTCCCATGGACCACACAACTATCCCAAGCCTTTAGTGCTTTGCTCAAGGTACCTACTCAACTTTCACAAAGTATGTGCATATAGATGTATTTATATACATGTACGTATACATGCTATGATAACGATAGCTTAACACCATGTATACTATTTTGTAGTTTGCTTTTTCACTTAAAAACTTGTCATGAACATTTTCACATGTCAACTGACTCAGTCACATGGATATTTTTATTGGGTGCTTGGTATTCTATTGTGGAAGAATACTAAATTTAAGCACTCCTCCAAGTTTGAACAAGTAGTTTTTTTTCCTTTGCTTTCTATTTTTTCCTTATTACAAATATCATTGTGATAAGCATCCATGTAGAAATCATGCATAACTCTAATTTTGTCTTTAGTATAACATATTAGAATGACATATTCTGGTTTAAATAGTATGCAAGTGTTAAATCTTTTGATAAATGGTGCTGGATTTTTTTTTCAAGGCAGTTTTGCCTAACTGTATTCTCAGTATTCTCCTATTTTTTGACCTTTATCACTAACACTATATGTAATAGTTTTCTTTACTTGGGTCGTATTTCTTTGGTTACTAAGGAGGTTGAACAATCTTTCATATGCTTACTCAACATGCGACACTTCCTCTCTTATAAATAGGCTGTTCATTCATTTGCGCTCACAACTGCATGGCAAGTCACTGCTTCCCACGTGGGGACTTCAAATGTAGACTATCCAAATAAAAATAGAAACATTGAAGTTATCTACTTGCTGTTGATAAAATGACCCTTCTCAGAGGGACAGCTCAGGGTGGTTAAACACCCAACACTTAAATCAATTTTCAGTTACCCTTATAAATTCAGCATGTTTTCTTCCAGTGAATTGGAGGAAAATCTTCTCCTATGCCAAATGCTTCCTTCTCCTAAACACTAAATTGATGAAGTATTTGAAAAACCATTCTCTGTGCCTTACATGACAATCCATACACTTAAAGTTCTTGCATTTTCTTAAAGTGTTTGACTTGTTGGCCTAATTCCTCCCAGTATAATTGAACCAACTTGAATGTTCACTTCCTCTAAAACCAGTGTTTTCTGGAAGATTCTGTAGATAAATATTTTTGTCTGTGATGCAAGATTGCAAGTTATGTTCTATTTTATTGCTCCTAACAGGTTCAATCTACCTTGAACTCAACTCCCTGACTAGCGAGGGGGAAATTCTATTTTAGTTGTGTTTTGTGGATATTCTTTCTCCTACATATACCACCATCACTGCCACCAGCCCTACACATACAAGCTCTAGCTATTTCTCTAACCTGTGTGTTCCTAATGGTTTAAAATTTGTGGGAAGAATTTTCTTGTTTTCAATGGCCAGTGGTCAACATTAGTATGCTTTTTTCCAAGCCCACATGAGTTTATAAATGAGGACAACTCCACTGTTTCTGTGTTATGGCGGGTATGGAGTATTATTGTTTTTCCTTTCAGGGTCATAATGATTCTGCCAAAGTCTTGAAATTCTAGGGGTATCTAGATGAAATTGTTGTTCCTGATGCCTACAGCTCTTCTTTCCCTATTGCAGGGGACACTGTACAGTTTTATGTCAAGTCTACTGTTTCTACTTCTTCTTCTCCAAGCATACATCTTCTTCCTCTCAGGAATTGCCCTGCATTGCTCTCCATATGTGGAACTATAGAAATCACTTACTGGCCTTTCTTTCCTAGGGAATAAGAATGGAGACACAAGCAAATCCTAGTTCTCTCATTTCCTCAGACAGTGAGAGGAAGCCAGTTGGCTCTTTAATATTTTGCCTGGAAAACTCCTTAGCTAGATCTTGAGTTCATTAGGAATATTTCCCACTGTACATTACTGCCAATGGTAGTGTTATCAACTTTTCTCTCAATTTCTATCAGCTTCAAATAGCATTTTTCTTACCTTTATTTATGCCCAATCAACAGCCTCCTCCTCCGTCTAAGGATCTTAGACTCCCATGAACACTCTGCTCAAGGCCCTTTGAGCTTTAGCCCACCATTCAGTTCCAAGCACTGCCAAATATATTTTAGGTTTTTATTTTGAAGCACCATACTTATAGCTATCAAAATCTGGTCCAGTTATCTCTTTCTGTGTAACAAACTACCTCAAAATATAGTGATATAAAACAACAGTAATCATTTAATTTGCCAGTAAGCCTGTAACTTAGATAGAGCTCAGCAAGGACAGCGTGTCTCTGCTTTATGCAGCATCAGCTGGCATTACTTCACTGAAGACAGAAGATTCATTTCTTGTGACAAACTGATGTGGCTGGAAAATTGCTGGCTGTCAGTTTCTCTCACAGAAGCTTGGACTTCCTCACAGCATGGGAGCTTAGAATAAATAAAGAATAAATATCCAAGAATAAATATCCCAAGAGAGGGATATCTGACTGCCTTACAAAGAGGAGGTTGTATGGTACAAGGATGTCTTCTCAGTTTTATGATAGGCAAAGCACCAATGGCTTTAATCCCAACTGGCAGGAAATAGAGAAAGAATGACATTTCTCCTCAGAGAGGATCAAGAGGGCTGACTAGACACAAGTACTATGTTCCTGAGCAAACAGGAACCAAAATAGTAAGCAGATACTCACATTTCACACAGCTCATCAAGGTCAGAATGCCTAGGATTCAACAGGGAAGTGACAGGAAGCACCAAAAGTAAGTAAGGAGAGGGTTCGGGGCAACTTTCCTGGCATGACTAAAAGCTGGTTGAAGCTCCTGGACACAGGGAAGCAGTAAGAGAGTAGCCCCCAGGGCTCCACGCTCTGAAACAAGCTTTTATGATCTTGTCAACAAGAAAACCTCCTGACTCACAAAAGTCTTGAGCCCAACATAGGGAGCTGCTTGGAGATTGTACAGAGATATTGCTCCAGAAAGGGAACCCAGGTGGAATCCCGCAGGCATCCAAACATAGAACAGCTTAAGCTGGGCACTGTTCTGAGAACCTAGACACAGGGGAGCTACAGGTACACCTGCAGCCACTTCATGGCTACACGTAGGGATAGAGGAGCCCAGGTACTCCCACGCACCACTGGGAGGGTACCCACTACCCTGCTCCAAGCTGCAGTTGAGACTGAGAGGTGAGTCGACAGCATTTTCCACAGTTACTCACCCATGGTGCTTGCCTGGTGGGGCCCCAGCCTTTCTGGTCACAGATACAAGGCATCATTTTTAGAGTTTAGCACTAGGCCATGCCCTACTCTCAGGTCAGTTTGGGGTAACAGAGCTGCAGCCCCCATTTAGCTGGGGAGGGTCAGAGAAACCAAACTTTCCAGCATGCATCTGGGACAGTGCCCATCATCCTACAAGTGACTGCAGTGGGATCAAGTCTTGAGAAAGCTGTACTCCCCACAGATTCCTGCCAGTGCAACCTGAGAAGGCCCCCACTCTCTGTGGTCACAGGTGCCATTTTGGGAGTTTAAAGCCAGACAGTGCCCCCCCTTGGGCTGAGTTAAGGCTGACACAGCTGCAGCACTGCCCAGCTGAGGAGGGATGGGGAGCCCAAGCTCTTCCATATACTCCTAGGATAATTCCCACTGCCCTGCTATGGGCTGTGAGACTAAGACATGAGCAGATTTTACTATACCCAGCATCTTGCCCATACTGTTTGCCTTGGAGGAAGCCCACCCTCTCTGGTCATGGGCCTTAGGAAACATTTGGGAGTTTAAGGCTGGGCAGTGCCCCACTCTCAGGCTGCGTTCAGGCTGACACAGCTGCAGCCCTGCCAAGCTGAGGAGGGACAGGGAGCCCAAGCTCTCCTACACATACCTAGAACATTTGTCGCCTCACTGCTATGGGCTCCTGTGGGACTGAGATGCAATTAGCCTACACTCCCCTTAGTTTCTTGCCCATGCCCCTTGCCTGAAGAGACCCTGTCCTCTTTGATTACAAGCCCACAGCCAGTGCCATTTGAGAGTTAACTGCTGAGTTGTGCCCCACTCTTGGACTGAGTTCAAGGTGACCTGGCTGCAGCCACCACACATCTGGGAAGGTACAGGGAACACCAAAGTCTCCTATGTATATGTAGGACAATACAGCTCTGGTACAGGCAGCTGTGGGACTTGGGACTAGGCTGCCCAATCCATTGCAGCTACCAGTAACAGCAACACAGACCACTTGGATCCTATTGGGTGACTCCACCACCATCACTGCCACCTTCCACATCACACCAGCTGCTCAGGGGCCTGAGACCCACCCACACACCCAGTCCTCTGCTCCAACTACTAGCTTCTAGGCAAGCCACCTGAAAGCCCAAGAATTGAGCCCCCGCCCCCCAGAACACACTGATAAAGGTGCCAGGGTAAGTTCCTCTGGGGCCTAAAATCAGGCATACTCAGCCCATTGCTTCCACCACTGTTGCCCAAAGATGGGCTAGGCTGGCATTCAACACCCCAGTAAAATTTTGCCACAGACACAACTAATAACTGTTCCCTAAACCACCAAGGAAATCACAGATACCATTGACATTGTGTACTGCCTAAGAAATCCTACTAAGATCATGCTACTACAGGCAGCCAAAATCAAAGCCAAATTGCCCTGCTCAATAAGCAACATAAATACATTTTCAGGAAAAACTTCTCCCCTTCAAAAGCAATTTCAAAAAATTGGAGTAAGCAACTATTGCATAAAATGCAGAGACTTCCTCAATGGAAGGACACAGGAAACATGAAAAAGCAAGGACATATGGTACCACCAAAGGACCCCAGTAATTGCTCGGCAACAGATCTCAATCAAAAGAATTCCTCATAATGCCAGATAAATAATTTAAAGTACTGATTTTAAATACGTTCAATGAGAAGGAAGATAAATCTGAAAACCGATATTAAAAAATCAAGAAATCAATTCAGAATATAGATAAGAGATTTACCAAGGAGACAGATATCCTGGTGGTGGGGGTGGGGGGGGGAAATTCTGAGGCTGAAAAAATTGTTGATGGAAATACAAAATCTATTAGAAAGCTTCAAAAATAGACTATATCAAACAGAAGAAAAAGTCTCAGAACTTGAAGACACGTCTTTTGAAATAATCCAGTCATAAGCAAGAATAAGGAAAAAAGACAATAATAAGGAAAAAAGAATAAAAAAGAATGAACAAAGTTTTCCAGACATATGGAGTACATAAAACAAGTGAAATTATGAATTATCAGTATTACTGAGGGGGGAGAGAGATCAGAAGTTTAGAAAATAATCAATAAAAAATTCCCAAGACTACGAAGAGAGCTATACATTCAGGAGTGAGGCCCAATGATCCCCAGGCAAATACATTGCCCAAAAGACTTCACCAGGGCATAGTTTATTCAGAATGTCTAAAGTCAATGTGAAAGAAAGAATTTCAAAATTAGCAAGAGAAAAGCATCTGGTAACCTGTAAAGTAAACACCATCAGACTAACAGTGGACTTCTCACCAGAAAGAAAAGACCAGAAGGGAATGGGATGGCATTTTCAAAGTGGAAATAAAAAAACTGGCAGTCAAGAATTTTGTATCCTGCCAGAATAAGCTTCCTAAATGAAGTATAAATAGTCATTTATAGATAAGCAAACACTGAGAGAATTTGTCACCACTAGAATGACCCTACAGGGAATGCTTAAAAATTTCTTAAACATGGAAATCAAAAGTCTGTTAATTGACTTAGGAAATAGGCAAGAGGCTGTGAATCTTGGCTCTGTCAAGTCATATCCAAGTTTTAGCTACAATCCTAGAGTATTTTTCCTACTGTATAGATCAAACAATAAACTCTAGTAGGCTACTCATTCCTAGAAACACAGTGATCAGTAGCTACTACCAAAGATCTCTACAGGCCAAGTTGTTCTGATGACTGGCACATCCCTGCCAGTTAGATGTGCTCATTTTGTCTTTGGTGGTTACATGCTGTCTCATGGCTTCTGTTACTCCAGATCCTGTTATCCCTGTTGAAATCAGGGAGCCCATTTCCATGGCAGAATCCCCTATAGTACCTGGTCTACAAAGCTGCTCAAAGATGCATGTCCTCCCTTCACTAACAGATTTCTCAATGCCTTAGTGAAGGGAGTGTCATTGGGACCATCTCATTAGGGTGTGGGTTTCCAAGTCACACATGATAAACCAGTCCAACATGCAAGCCACGTATGCTCTGGTATCACAACCTAAATAAATGTAAGGCAGCTTCGTGTCCAAGTTTCAGTCCAATAACCAAGTAAGCTGTGAGAGCCACCTCCAGCTACAAGAGCTAACACATCCAATCTGATATCTCTAGTAAGTTGCCCATATTAATGATTTCAGCCCTGTCTAGCATTATATTTTCTGCTTCTTGATCTAACACCTGTTGAATCCACTCCCCCACACACTCCATATCTCCATGTTCTACTGCTATATAGTAGTATATCTTGCAATTCTTTTGCCATGTGGTATTTTGTCCTTTGTGACAGCATGTATTTATTCCCCTTCAGCATGCTAAAATTTCACACTGGTTAGGGCCCTAGCAAGGCATCTCCCACAGGTGAGGTTATCACAGGGTTTGTAGACAAAGGAAGGCTAGTCTCCTCAGACACGGTAAGGGGGCCTCAGAGTGACTTGGGGATTCAATGTTGTCAGTTTCATCTGGCTCAACCAGATGTCCCCATTCCAAGTCAAGATCTCATTCTTCCCCAATTGATGTCCTAAATTTCGCATGAGAAACCTATCAAGTCAGTGAATTTAACTGCTGTTATAATTTATCAACCCACAATTAAATTTTGTGTTAGATTTTTCAGCAATATCAGCCCTGTGGCTACAATAAATTAAGTATTCCTTTATGGTTCTCATGGTAGCTCTCTGGTCCTCAGGTTGTGACTTGAGCTTGTCATTTTTCTCTTTAAGTGCTCAAGTGCACTCAGAAAAATCCATCCCACACACAGTCCTTGTCATCATTACATCACAATTTCAAGGACAGCAGCCACTTGGGTTCTCAAGGCGCTTGCTTCAGTTGGCACTTCATCACAATACACCACAGGTGATGGCTTGATTAATTGTGATGTCACTGTATGCCCTGGATTCCTAGCATCCCATTTCCAGTTATAAGAAGCTCAGCACTGCAGTCAAGCCCAGGGGCATGACCAAAACACTTCCCAAATCCCATTGTTGCAGGTCTATTTCCTGGGACCATTCCCAGGGCAGAAACCTAATGTTCTAATATAGTGTGGAGAATGTAGAAGAGTTTTTTTTCCCTTAATGATAAATGAGTGATGATAAATGACTCATATTGAACCATGTAGTATCAATATAATGATAACAGTAATAATAATAACAAAAACAAAAACAGAAGAGAGAATCTTTGAGAAAAACAGCCTATGCAATGCATTGGTGGCCTACCCAACACATTTTAACAGACATTTATAAGAATAAAAGAAAGACATGGGTCACCTGAATATGGAATAAGTTGATAAATTTTTCTTCGAAGTTACCTGAAGGAAGTTTTGAATAATTTATTCAGTCTCATTCTAACGTTTCATTTAACATAGCTCTTTTACTCTTTTCCACATCTCAGAAATACTGAGATCTATACTTATATTATTTTAATCTTTTAAGATAATATTTTATTATGAAGCTCTTTGGTACAATTTAAAAAACAGTGTCTACCATGTATTCTCTTTGAACATTGTAAATATAGTGATCTAGCTAAATTAACTCATACAACACTTAGATGTATTTTTAAAATGTGCATTTTTATTGGTTATTTTAGCTGATCTAATCTCTCTTAGGATCCTTACCCA
Source organism: Lepilemur ruficaudatus (assembly GCA_963574885.1). NCBI lineage: Eukaryota > Metazoa > Chordata > Mammalia > Primates > Lepilemuridae > Lepilemur > Lepilemur ruficaudatus. The sequence continues at coordinate 8,061 of CAUYRT010031908.1, read as the reverse complement.
TGGAGTGAAGGGAAAAAAATATGATAAAAATTTTACAATTTAAAATCTTTAATGAAATCTTTTTTAAATGTCCTTTTAGATAAACTTGGGTTTTGTTTTTTTAAAGAAAATGCTTGGTCTCTTTGAGCTTTTCTTTCTTTTTTAAAAAATTTTATTTCAGGATATTGTGGGGGTACAAACATTTTGGTTACATGTTATGACTTTGCCTCACTCTTTCTTATGTTGTTCTCTTGATGGTGTCTAAGTGTATGGGCAGGGTAACTGAGCCGCAGTAGGGAAGGATGAATCTCAGTTCTCGTTGGTCAGTTTTCTAAATTCTCATTGGATCTTACTACAGTCTTGTCTGGTTTTCTCCTTTCGCTGCTAAAGTCCAATCTTGGGTTTTCTTGTTTTGTTTTTTAAATCTTTTTTGGTGAAGCAATGGCTTCCAACATTGGAGCCACAGTCCCAAACAATCACCTCCATCTGAGGTTCTTGAATGTGCAAGTTGTTGTTCTGCCTCTACTCTGTGCCACTCCACCGGATCTCTCATGAGTAGTGTCCATACTCAGGGCACAAGTGCATTTTTATGTCTCATGTGCAACAGTTTTAGACTACAGGAAATCAGGAGTCTGGCCTCAGATCCATCCATATGCATCTTTGTTCCTGCACCATGTTGGGTGGCGCCAAACTGAAGCCAGATCTGAAAGCTGCCTTGGGCTGCAACAAAGACTCAGTGTTACCTGCCCCTTCACGTATATCAGAATGTTTCTAAAGATGACATCTGTAAAGAGCAAAATGGGAAGGATGTTATTCAGAGCTTCTCATGTGTTATCTCCTATTCTGTTTTCCTTCTTCGTCTCACAATCCCTTGGGCCAGGAGAGGCAGATTTTGGGTTTTCACATTCTCTTCAGCATCTGCATGTTGTGCCCGTGTTAACATATCTGGCAGGCTAACACCATGAGCAGAAGGGTGTCTCGCTGCTGCTTGGGAGAAAATCTATAACTTCTGTCCTCCTTCCATGCTTTGTTCTGATTTATTAAGTTAATTAAATTCCTAAAGTCCTCCTGCTTCAGACAAAGCCCTACTTCAATACTGGCTACAGAATCCTATCTTGGGTGTCAGCAGCTGATAATACTAACATTTTTTCTCTGTACCTCTGCTATAACAACCCCAAACTTTTCCCAGTCAGATAGATGATATTGGCAGAATATCAGAATATTGATAAAAGGAAATATGAGGGAGAAGATCCATTAATATAGCTCAAAAGTGTTGTCACTCTTCTACAGGGTTTTTGAGAATTACTCCTATACTCTGCTTATTTTTTTCTTTCATTATGTTGTATATTCTTTTTCTCATTATTAATAAATCATTCATTTCTAACTCACTCCTCTATACCATAAAGTAGGATTAAGTTTGGCCTCAAGTAACAAAACTCAAAGTTGAAGTTTATTCTTGTCTCATGGAAAAGTAGGCAGTCCTGGGATGGCATAATGGCTCAAAAACCACCAGGGACTCAGTCTCCTATCTTGTTGAAGCATCATGTGTGATAAGTAATTTTCACCTCAAGGTCCATGATAAAAACTCCCTGGCTCTAGCCGTCACATTACATTTCTGCAAACCAGATAGAGGCAAAGGACAGAGAAAGCATCTTCATTTCACTCAGTGATACTCTTTGGAATTCAAATACCCCATTTTCACTGATTTCCTTTAGCCAGAACATAGTCATACAACATATCTGTTTGCAAAGGAGACTGAGTAACATAATCTTTTTTGTTTCTTCTGGATGTTCATGTGTTTAGCAAAACATCTAAATAAATAAAGGGCTTAGAAGAAGTAAGTACCAGCAGACAATTAGCAGTCTCTTTCATATGCAGATTTTAAAAATGGTAGTCATAGTCAGCGAAAAAATAGTTTACTGTTTAATTTTACTATCTTGAAATATAAGACTTATAATTTTCAGAAATAATTTGTGGTATCAAATAATGCTGTTTCAAAGAAGATCTCATAATTATACAATCTGCTAATTAAAAGCTTCTTATCAGAAAATTCCTAACATTGCAGTTCTAGATCCTTTATTTTGGCTATTGGATTAAAAATTTCATTAAATTTGAGCGGGTGCAGTGGCTCACACCTTTAATCCTAGCACTCTGGGAAGCCAAGGTGGGAGGATTGCTTGAGATCAGGAGTTTGAGATCAGCATGAGCAAGAATGAGACCCCATCTCTACTAAAAATAATAAAAAAAAAATTAAAGGAGCGTGGTGCTGTGTGCCTATCGGCCCAGCTACTTGGGAGGTTGAGGCAGGAGGATCGCATGAGCTCAGGAATTTGAGATAGCAGTGAGCTATGATGACACCACTGCACTCTAGCTGGCGCAACAGAGTAAAACTCTTGTCTAAAAGTAAATTAGTTAATTAATTAATTTTAAATTAAAAAAATATAAAAAGATGACCAAAAGTAACTGCCTCTAGAACTATCTCTGGGAAGGGAAGCAGTCACTTTAAGAGCCAATAAGATCATTGTGTTAGCTAAAATACTACTACATGCTGTAACAAGCAAATCAAATGATTTCAGTAAATTTATACAATAAGTTTATTTTTCTTTTGCTGAAGTAGGGGTCAGCAGACTTTTTTGTAAAAGGCCAGATAGTAAATATTTTAGGGTTTGGGAAACTATATAGTCTTTGTCAGACCTACTCAATTTTGCCGTTTTAACTCAAAGGCAGCCATAGGTAATGCGTACATGAATGGGTATGTCTGTGTTCCAATAAATATTTACTTACAAAAACAAGTAGCTGGAAGGATTTGGCTGTGGTTTACTGTGGCAACAGATGGCTCCCAATACTCAGTCTTCTAGAGTATTTAATCTGCTAGGTCACCAATCTTCTAGAAGAGGACAGGCTCACTGTGTGCTCAGAAGGAAGAGGAAATTGCTTTGGTGAATGGCTAGCTCATCTCTGTCTCAGCCACTATCATTACAATATCTTAACTTTCATCTTATTTCCCAGTTTTAAAAACATGCTTATAATATATGTGTTTCACTACAAACTATGAATTAGATAATTTGGATATTAATACCATCTTTTATAGGAGATGAAGGCTAAGTAACTTGCTGAAAGGAACAGAGCTATTAAACGGGAGAAACAAGAATTTAACCTCATGTTCCCAAACCAGTTCTGTAATACACTGCTCCCGGTATTTGAAATTAGGACCCACAGATAAATGAAATATAGGGAGAAGATAGGACAAATTTTGTGCAAAGAAAAAGCTACCTTAACGACAAATATCTATAAAAAAATCATTGATTGAGAATCTGTTACCTTTTTTAGAGTAATGTGGTAGATATAAGAGATAGAGGCATAAGGTATGCTTTCTGACCTTCATGGATTTATAATTTAGTTAGAGATATAGAAAAAATACCTTTGTGTGAGTGTGTGTACAAACATACACTACGTGTTATGTAAATCATAAGCTACAAACATTTATTATAAACAACAAACATTTATTCTTATAGTTTTAGAGAAAGAGAAGTCTAAGGTGCCAGCAGATTTAGTGTCTGGTGTGGGTCTGTTTCCTGATTCATAGATGGTACCTTGTCACCATGTCTTCTCATGGCAGAACAGTCTACCTAGCTCTGTCTGTGGTCTCTTCTGTAAGGTCAGTAATCCCAATCATAAGGGTTGCACCGTCATAATCTAATCACCTCCTGAAGAACCTACCTTCTAATACTGTCACCCCAGGGCAGTATTAGGCATTCAACATATGAATTTTGGGGGACACAAACATTCAGACCATAGCAGTACTTATTGATGTATTTTTTATATAAAATTGATATATAAATATATTTTTTACATATAAAATATAAAAATGTCATATATAAAATCTATAGCTATTATAGCCATCTAGGCATATGTATAGGAATATACAAAGATAATAACTGTGATAATGTATGTTTAGTATGTATGTGTTGTTATAGCTTTGAATTACTTGATAAATTCTAGTTTCCTTCTAATTTTATGAATTTTTGTCAAGATAAGGGATGAAAGAAGATTTTTTATTTCTTTATTTATTGGTTGTGGACATTGGCTTCTCTAAAGACAAAAATAGAATGAATGTTCTCAGCAAGTGAGTTTATAGCAAATGTGTCAGCTGCAGGGATGACTATCATTTGAGTAAGCAAATATTCCCAAGGTCACTGCACAAGATCATCACAATTTCGGAGTTGTTGGGCTCTACCATGTCAATAATACCCTAATTTTTGTGATAAAACATAACGATTTTTCAGGACCCACTATCTTTCAGTATCCATGTTATTAAAGAGGTAGACAAGGAACATTTTATAACTTCCTAAGTAATCACATGACAAACTGTAATGGCAAAAATGTCTTATAAAATGATCCCTGAACATTTTGTGCCTTCATTAACACAGGTATGGGTAGCAGTTTGCAAGGTAAGTCTATCAGCTTTGGTATTATTCCCTGAGTATATATTTAAAATGATTGTTACGATAGTTTTAGAATATAAGATTAAGTATTATATTATAGAATACTGAGTGTTGGTAGCCACTGGATACCACAGTAAGCTGGAACCAACCCTGCCAGCTATTTGTTATTGTAACTGTGACCTATATTTAAATGCATGCAAAATCAGAATCTGTACTATGCATTTCACACATGTCTTTTGATACCCATAATTCTTAGGTCTTTCTTTTCTCAATAGAAGAACTATTTCCTATAATTTTAAAAAGCAAAGGCAAAACCATTCTCTAAAGACAGAATGATACAAATAAAGACACATAGTAATCTAATTTTGGATACTTTATGCTATCAATGAAAATGGAAATTATCTTCCTTAGGACAATATCTCCCTATTATAGTAAGATGCTGGCATTTCCAAGTAATGAAAAAATTCTTACCTGCCTTGCAGGACTGTGAAAGAACACTTTTTATGCTGTGCTCTTGCCTACTAATTGGTAATTACCATTAATTCACTTCAGAAACCTCTCCTCATTCCAGTTCCCAAGTACAGCTTTCATTGAACTCTCACATTCAGAATTATAGAAAAGACCTTCAAAAGAATGTTTCATCATTAAAGATCATGGTCAGTCAATTTTTACTTGATAGTTGCCTATTAATTTAATCACATAATGAAAGTGTTTTAATTATATAATTTATTTATTAAATTCTTAACTTATGTTTTTGTAGTAACCCCTTTTATTCTGAAAGCTTATTTATAAAATAAGATACATAGTTTGATCAATCATTTTGGTTTGTGGTAAATGATTTTTTTTACCAGCTAATTCATTTTAGTGCTGGAGGAAATGTTGTGGCTATTTGTGTACCATGGCACTCGGGTTTAGGGTTGGCTATCCTGGGTTGCCTGTAACCCAGGAGACCCATGGTCATTCCATTTACTCCCATTTAATCCAGACTTTTGTTCACATTTCTTGATTAATTTTGATTCCACTCTGTCTCCTATATCTTCCACTTAAGATATGGTTATTGTAAAAATAAGAGTTTTAGCCCTTTAAAAATTAAGATAAGCATCAGTAATCTTAATGTATTTGAAATAAAAATGGGTTAATTTATACACATTTTTGGACAAAGTACACTCTTTTAGAGATAACATGATTAAATTCAAATTATTAGGTACAAGGGTCTTTATGAAACAGCTTTATGGAACTCGTCCTTCCTTATGTGTTCATATTATTAATATTTTGAAACCATGTCCTATATAGAAAAGTTATTTTCTAAATCCTTCTTCAAATTTGTGCCATTTATTTCTGCAACCTGCCACACTACTTACGGTACAGATTCCTGACAGCCATGCCTGGGAAGTAGCTTGAAAATACTGCCATCACCTGTCACTAGTAGCAATTTCTGTTTTGAAGATAATGTCAATAAGGTGACCAGGCATTACTGCTTTTATTGCTGAACTTTCTTGCCTTGCTAAACACTGTGCCTTGTGTGATTTTCTTTATACAGTGTAAAATCCTCTCATCTGTGAACTCTGAGACAAAAATGTCTCAATACCATATCCTTATCCACTTATCTTTTGACAGGAATAAAAGTAATAAATAAATGAGAAGGACACATATGCACTTGTTTGTAGCACAGCATGGTTGGATCATTTTCTCTTTGTGAGCCCCTTCAACATCATCTTTTCGGGACACCAAATGGTGGCCACTCATGATTATATTGCAACATTACGCAATCATTCAGGCTTTCAATTTGTCAAGACTTTTCTCAAAATATAGACACTAAGCAACTGGAAACTCTTCCTAAAACATATAAAATGAATCATTTATATCTCTTGACAAAGTTCTATGGTGTGATTACCCTTTTTAAAAAGGGGTTTGCTAAACATTCTGAACATTGCATGTCCAGCTGGACATTTCATATAATGAGCCTGGGAAAGTCTCCCATGATTATAGCATTCTTGAAAAGAAATCCAGAGAAACTAAATTGGTATTCACAAATTTCAGAAATATTTAAGATAGATTGTCTTCTGTTCGAATTCTAATAAAAGCACATTATCTTATTTGGCCAATCCTATTTTTTTTTTCTTTTGTCATGGACTTTTTAGATTATCAGCTTGTCTATGTAGATGCCCCACTGCCAGGAGTCAGGTATCAAAAGTGGAGTAAGTAAGCATTTCCTATGAAAGAGGGAGTCTCACTTGGAAAATGAATAAATAGTCACCTGTCACCAATGTATCTATTTCTTAAAATTATGCTTTGGACTGCATTCTAGACCCCTCATTTCTTTTGTCGTTGTTGTTAGAAACAGGGCCTAAGCCAGTATGTAGGCGGCTAGAACTGCATTCTCAAACGTCTGCTGAGAAGACTCTGTATGAAAGGATCATTAAATGGGAACCAAAACAATAGCAAATGCATACCAAAAATACAACATGTTTGTCTGATTCTTTGCATCAAGAGAAGTGTTAAATAGAAAGTCTGCTTTGCATTTAGATGCGGGACTCTCTGTGGGCCTTTGCTAAGATAAAAGAAGACCAATTTCTGGAATAATCTGTTGACAGAATCTTACCTATTTCAGTCATGGCTGAACAGGACCAAATTACATCAGCATAGATGATGTATTAAGTGAATTATAGATATTGCACAATTTTAATCTTATTTTCTCTGTTGTGTCTATGATTATTTTTAAATTATATTGCCTCTACCACTGGAAGATGCTCTTTTGAGGGTAGTAAAAAAAAAAGGTATAGATGAAACAGAATTTAAGCAAAATTCATTATGGGAACAGAATCTTCTTCAGGTGAATTTATATTTAGTATAATTATACAATGGTGAAGTAAAGAAATAAAACACTCATACAATCTTAACAAAAAGCAGATGTCAATACTAACCTATAGTAACACCTATGCTACGTAATTATTTACTAACATTATTAATGCTTTTTATTTATATTTTTTAGTTTGTCCTTAAATATGTTCACTATGGATGTTGAGGTCTTGTACTATTTCTGAAGAAAACTCTCATATATTTTGAAACCAGGACCAAAGTGTCCTTAAAACTTGAAAGGTGGCTCTTATATATTAACATTATTAATACCATGTTACTCAAAAATAGAAATGGTTTCATTCTCCTATATTTATTGTTATATGAATGGACCCCACATGTACTCGCCATCAAATTGGTACTGACTGATTAACACTATGGTGCTCAAATGATGGTGGTGTTCACTAGGGATTTAGGGGGTAGGGGGTAAACCCATGTCTGAGCAATGTGGTGAGCACTGTAGAGGGGTGGGACATGCTTAAAAAGTAGTTGGGGAGTGGAATTAGGGGTCTCAATAAGGGGAAGGAATTCCTCTAAAACTGATTTATGTGATTAACTGTACATCTTGGTAAATTCACTAAAAATTATTTAAAAAGTTAACCAAATGCAATAAGGGTAAAAAAACAGTAACGCTTGGGGGGGTCACTGTGGAGGGGTGGGTTATGCTTGAAAAGTAGTTGGGGAGCGGAATTAGGTGTCTCAATAGGGGGAAGGAAATCCTCTAAAACTGATTTATGTGATTAACTGTACATCTTGGTAAATTCACTAATAATCATTTAAT
>CAUYRT010031904.1:0-23925 GCA_963574885.1 Lepilemur ruficaudatus | reverse complement strand
AGGATCGCTTGAGCCCAGGAGTTTGAGGTTGCTGTGAGCTAGGCTGACGCCACAGCACTCTAGCCCTGGCAACAGAGTGAGACACTGTCTCAAAAAAATAAAAAAAGAGAAGAAAATGATCTAAGCTGAGTCTGAGTCTATTCCGGCCTGGTTTCTCCACCAATACTGCTCCGGCCGCGGTGGGCCGTGCTCACGGGGGCACAGCCCCGGGACCTCACCTTGGCGACCACGTGGCACAGATGATTCAGGCAGCGGTGGGAGGCGTGTTCCCGAAAGCCATTCCTGCGTGGGGATGGGAAGCAGAGATTTAACTCTGCGTGGAAGGGACTGTGCCTGACACACGTACCCCACGAACCCAACTGTTAATAGATTCATCTCTGAGTCAGGTCCAGACTCCAAACACACCTGCACCGCCCTGTGCCGACGGCCACGAGAGAGTCAACAGCGGTGAAGCCGCATGGGAAGAGGCCGTGGTCTGAGTCAAACGCGGTTCAGAGTATTCGTTCAGACTGCACAGAAACGCGCGGCCGTGTGAACACGCTCCTGGGGTCCTCCTGGGGCCGTGCATGGCCGTGGGAGGCAGGGGACCGAGGCCCGAGCTTCCTGCTCTCCACCTGCTCGTCACCCTGCAGTCATTCACGCATCAGTGTGACAGAGTGAGAATTTTTAGCACCGTGACTGTAATAGGAAGTCGTGGGGGACTTTTTTATTGCAACTGGAAATTATGCCGAGGAAAACAGACTTCGGGCTCCAAATAACTGTCACCCCTCCGGAGATGACAGGAGGGAGCTGAGCCGTTTCCCCAGCCTCTCTCGCGCCTGGGCGCTCCGCAGGCAGCCCTGTGCGCAGGTGCCGGGGATGTGAGGAGCCACTGGAGTCCTAAGTCACGGAACTGTTTGGGAAGTTCTGCGGGGTTTCTACCCCAGTACCGAGTGACAGGTGACCCAGGAGAGCCACTCGTAGTGACTGGGTGGTTGGAAACAGGGGAGACCAGGGTCTTACTCCAAGTGGAGCGGCCGATCACGCAGAGCAGGCGGTGGCACGCTCCACGCCACGCGGCGCAGGGGGAGAGAAGTGGACAGACAGGCGTGACGGGTGGCTCGTGGGAAGCAGGTGGCACTTTGGATTCCCACGGTTTGGAAGGTCAAGGATCAGCCAGGACTGAGCTCCCTCGCAGGTACGCCACTCGAAAGCCATGGCCAGCAGGTGAGGGACCCTCAGCAGGGGCAAGCTCAGAAACAGGCCCTCAAGGCGGAGCCGACAGGAGGAACAAGAGGTCAGGTGAGGCCAGAATCGATCTCCCACCTCAGGGCACCCACCGCGCAGGTCAGAGGCTCCTTTCAAGGAGCCCGATACGCAGACGAAGGGTGGGGAAGTGGCCGCCGCGGACAGAGAGGACAGTCCCAGCAGCACAGAAAGGAGCGTGACCCAGAGCAGGGGGAGAAGGGACAAGAGAAACCCCGTCCCGAAAGTCCTGGGTCCGTCCCGCTGAGCCCAGGATGGGGAAGGAAGAAGGAAGCATCAGATTCCACGTGATCGCGGGGTTGAAACCCGCCTTCGCATCTGCCTGACACGCCACGACGGAGAAGGGTGGGACATTTGTCACAGAAAGGTTGAAGGCAAAGAGGAAAGATTTTTTTTTTTTTTAAACCGTCACAGGAAGTTCAGACTGTTCAATAAATGATTCGCTCGCTTGGAGAACTGGGGAGCACGGTCGGAAGCGTGCCGTGTGGCAAGAACCATCTTTCAAACGGGCTTCTCTGTTCTCTTCCACGTCCCTCGAGCATGCTGGCATGACGCTGCCACCGGTGCCCTGCCGGTCTAGCGACTTCCCCAGTCGGTGGAAAAGTGTTTCTCTCCAGATCTCTGTTTTATTAATCAGAGTGATAGTCCTAAAAAATACTGCTTAAGAAAACAGCTGCCTTTAACTTTTATGATGTACAAGCCTTCCAGGCATAAAGGCAAGTTCATATTTGCAATTATTTTTCTACGTTGGAAATCCCTTGGCCAGCTCACCGCTGAGAGGCCGTGCGGTTCAGTGAAAGGGACACTGGGTTCGACGTCCCATTGGTTGGTCCCCTGGGCTCCAGGTCCTGCCGGTCGTCAAGGGTGAACGTTCGCCCTTCTGGGCCGCCCCTCCCCGAGTCGCAGAGAAGGTGCGTGACTTCTCCAGGGTTTCGCGAAGCACGAAGCAGGCGTAGGACTCAAACCCGGGTCCTCTGACTCTAGCTGAGCTCTGTGTGCACCTCTCGGGCGCCGGCAGCACTGTACCGTGGGTCTCCTGTTTTCCATTTGGTGACGCTGTCTTTTCCTCATTGCGCCCTCAGCAGCAGGATCCCTGCGTGGTCCCAGCACAGAATCTGGAAAGAGTCTGGTCGGGAGGCCGTCCAGGGTGGGGGGACGGGGCAGTCATTGCCCCTGCTGAGCCGTTCTGTTTTTTCATCTTGTTCTTTTTTGGGGCGGTGAGGGATAGGGACTCACTCTGTCGCCCTGGCTAGAGTGCAGTGGCGTCATCACAGGTCACTGCAGCCTCCAGCTCCCAGGCTCAAGCGATCCTCCTGCCTCAGCCTCCTGAGTAGGTGGGACTACAGGTGTGCGCCACCACACCCGGCTAATTTTTTAAATTTTTTGTAGACTCGGGGTCTCGCTGTGTTGCTAAGGCCGGTCTCCATCTCCTGGCCTCCCAAAGTGCTGGGATTACAGGCGTGAGACACCAGGTCCAGACTCTGCTGAGCTGTTTTTTACCCTCCCTCCATGATTCCCAAATCTTTAGCAAACGTCCCTCATCCACACGGGTGTCATCAGTGCTCTGAGAAACGCGGGGTGGGGGCTGCACCATACTTTGGATAAAGCGGATGGAAGGCAGCGGCCCTCACAGCACCTCTGCGGCAGAATCGGGAAATGCGGTGCAGAGAAAGTGTCGGCAGCGGGGATCCACAGTGAGAAGTGATCAAGAGAACACAAGTCCCCCCACCCCTCGACCCAGGGTCCCTGAGGTTTTGGGGGAGGCTGCTGGGCTCCCCAGCATGGGGAGTGGGAGGGTTCCACCTATTTTCTTAGGCTACCCTAGCAGAGGCGGTGGGACCCTCACCCTAACTGCTTCAGTGGACAGCACCTGCTGACTTCCCAGCGCCAGCCCCGGTGTTTTTTTTTTGCCTGGGGCTTCCTCTCATCACTGCGCCTTCTTGGTGACCGTTGTGGGAGGACAGAAGAACAGGGGATCGATGCCCACCCTTCGCCTGCACCTCGGAGCACCCTCAACCCATGACGGGTGGGAGCCTGTGCGTGAGCACCCCCCGCCCCGCGCTGGTGGGCTGTGCTTCCGGAACACGCTGGCTCGCAGACATCCCCTGCTGGTGATGCTCTGGTCACTCTCGGGAACAGCTGCTTCGCTCAAACGCCTTTCACCGGTGGCCTTCCCTTCCCCGTCTCGCTACCCAAGCCCCTCTCCTCACTTCCCAAAGAAAACACCTGCACCCAAATCCTTGTCTCAGGGCTACTTCCGGTGTAACCCAAACTAAGGCATAGTGCATAAGAGACAACACTGTAAAGCTGAGGGACTTGGGGACATTCAGATGACAGCTGGGACCCTGAAGAACCCTTCTGAGACTCCGTGTGAGCATCAGAAAGGATTTTCTGTAACCCACCTGCGCGGGAATGTTTCCTCCAGAGCCGGCCTTTCGTGCCCAAGTGCAGATCTCCTCCCCGTGCAGGTGACCTGGCGCGTCTTGCTTGCTGGGCTGCTGGTGAACCACCCGCCCTACTCCTAAAAAACCGTTAGAAGCAGCCAGATGGAGTGCATGCATGACGTTTTTATTTGTGACAGTTTGAGTACTGGCCAGGAGGACGGGAGAACAAGAGTCACCCAGCTTGGCTGTTTTCTGTTCCTCGGCCACCAGAGAGGCTCCTCCCTGCTCCTCTCGGCCAGTTGACTTCATTTTCCCTCCTAGCACTTCGGTTTCCTAGGCGGTCGTGTGGAAATCTGTCTGCTGCATTCTGTTTGCATCAACCACTGGAATCAGAGAAGCAAGGCATGCAGGCGGCAGCAACCCCAACAGCCAAGGACCTCAAAGTCGCATCAGTAACCTGCCTCCCCATCCCCCGACTCCAGGCCCACTGTCACTTCTGGAGGAGGAGGAGAAATGGGAGGAAGAGGAGAGGGAGGAGGGGAAGGGGAGGGGGAGGGGGAGGGGGAAGAGGAGAGCTTCAGTTTCCTCACCTATGAAATGCAAACAGTCACGTAATCAGACATCTTTAGAACGCAAGAGTCAGAAAATCGCATTCAACTTGTTGAAACAAAACAAAAGGGAGTTTATTCGCTATGGAGATGAACAAGCCCAATGTCAGCTTCAGGTGCAGCTTGATCTGGGAGTCACACGTGACCAGGGTCTGTGCTCGCTTTGCTGTCCTGGCCTCTTCATGTCCCCCTCTGTCCCCCCCTCCCTCTCACCGGCACACCTCATCCCGCCCTGGCGGTTCCAGGCTCACAAGCTCACTCCAGCAGCCTGACGAGAGAGGACGTGTGTACCAGGACCTCCAAGCCCATTCCGATCGGACCAGAACTAGGCCACACGCCGGCCCCTAAACCGGTCCCTGAAGCCGGGGGAACACGTCCCCGTCCCTTCCACACAGGGCGTGGGAGTTGTTTTCTGAGAGCTCTTTCAGAACAAGTTATCTGCTAGTTATCTGCTTAATCTAATACACTGCCCTGCAACGCTCAGAATAGCACATTTGTGATGTCATAGTTTCTGAGGGTTAGGAATCCGGGTGGGGCGTGGCTGGGTCCCAGCTCAGGGTTTCTCCTGTGACTGCAGTCGGGCCGCCAGCTGGGCCAGCACCGCGGCTGGAGGATCTGCTGCGGGGCTCGTGTGCCCGGGTCTCGGCGAGCCGCGGTTCCTTTCCGGTCGCAGGCTAGACTTCAGTTCCTCACCGTGTAGGTCTAGTAGTGCTTCCCGGAGTGAGTGATGACAGAGAGAGAGACAGAGAGACAGAGAGAGACAGAGACAGAGACAGAGACAGAGAGAGACAGAAAGACAGAGAGAGAGAGAGAGAGAGACAGAGAGAGAGAGAGACAGAGACAGAGACAGAGAGAGAGAGACAGAGAGAGAGAGAGAGCGCAGGGCCCCAGGCGGATGGAAGACACAGTGTCTTGGAGAAGAACGTCCCAGTCCCATCACCCCTGCCATGTGCTACTGGTGCCATGTGGGGGCCCAGCATGTGTTCAGTGGGGGGAGGCCACTGGGGGCCCCAGGGGACCAGCTCCACGCCCCCCAAATGGCCTGCAGAGGAGGACTAGGCTCGCCAGGTGACCGCCTCATCCAAGTTTCCCCAGGACTGTCCCGGTTCCAAAACGGCAGGACTGCACCTGGGGAGCTCCTCTCCGTCCCGGGCGAACGGGAAGGCTGGCGACCCGAGGATTTTAGGGCGTTGGGAGGAATCATGAGAGATTTTTGCAGGACCTTAGATATCCGCTCACTTGACCTCCTCACTTTTCCCAGCGGGGGACCGAGACGTACAGGGGAGAAGAGACTCGCCCAGGGTCAGGCGGTGAAGACGGAGCGCAGGCCAGGTGGGGTCCCAGGTCCCGCCTCCCCACCCAGCGCCTGTCCCCGGACTCCACACGTCCCGGTGAGCTCCGGCTCCTCCCGGGAGAACGCGGGTGCTCGCAGGAGTTCGGTAAACAGACACTTGGGAACCCACCACGCCATTCTGCTTTCTCTCACACGTCACCAAAGGGAGACCACAGCCCAAATGGAAGTGGGGAGGGGCCAGGCACGGAGGCTCACGCCCGCAACCCCAGCACTGTGGGAGGCCGAGGCAGGGGGATCACTTGAGATCAGGAGTTTTAGACCTGCTAGACCAGCCTGGGCTACATAGAAAGATCCCATCTCTATAAAAAATAATAATAAACTTAAATATCAAAAAATCTGAAAACTCTTTAGACAGACCATTTAACTTCTCTGAGCTTGGCCACCATCTGCACACACATGGGTGAATGCCAGATGGTTCCAATTCCAATTTTCCTGGGTCTCTCGTTCTTCTGATATTCGGGGTGAACGGCCCACGTTCCCAGACCCTGGACCACGGGAGAGCAGCCGGGACCGTGCCCAACAGTTCCCACATCTCCTACTTCCATGGAGTCCATAAACGTTTTGTTGAGCATCTACCACACACCAGGGACTCCTCAAGCGGCGGACAAAAGAAACGCAGGAACCCACAAGCCTGGTCTCCTCGCTCTCTCTGGGGCTGGCCCGGGAAGCCCGGAGTTCTCCAACAAGAGTGTGCAGAACCCTGTGGGCCTCCTTCCGCTCACCCTGCTCCCAGGCTGTGCCGTCCGGCCTCAGCCTCGCCTCCCCGCGGCGCTTCCTCAGCGGAAAGGCATCTCTCGTGAGACGTGCCGCTCTCCCAGCGGGCCGAGTGAACGCAGGCGGTCCTGTCTGACGTGGAGACGGCTGTGGCCTACTCTGCTCGGGGCCCTGGCAGCGCGAGCCAACTGGTGCCAGAGCGTGAATGCAGCGGAGAGCTTGGCAGAGACGTGAAGCCACGCGTGTGTCCACAGAGGGGTTCGGTCACGTCCCCAGAGCCCGACGCCACAGCTTTCCCACGGCCCGGCCCTCCCTTCTCCCCCTCTCCTAACACGTGGGAGGCTGCGAGGGGTGCGAGCCAGCTGGAGTAAACTGAACCGGGGGTCGCCGCTCTGCAAGGGCAGAGCCGGCTGTATCCTGTGATCTGGGGAGTGCGGCTCTGGGCCCCAGACGACGACTAGTTAGGCTGGTCCTGTCTCCGAAACGAAATCTTCCCCACACTGCGGTGGCCGGACTTCACATCTGACGGGGCGCAGGAGTGTCCTGATTCACCAGAGAGGGTGAGACGCCCCTCGGAGACACGGACGGGGTTTCCCTTCTGCAGAGGGGGCCTGGGTCTTCCCTCCCTACTCGGGTACCGGTGTCAGCTGTAATTTGCAAAGGCCGAGGCCAGAGGAAACCGCAGAGAACGCCCTGGCTTCGGACCTCACTAAACGCTCTGATTTCTTTTCCCTTTGCTTGAGTAGATAGTAACATTGCCAATGAATACAGCCCGACGTGTCCTCTGCCAAGAACTGGAGTAGTGTTTTCATAAAGGGAAAAAATTGTATTTAGGAAAAGGAAATTTTACATTTCGTGTAAAATGAGAGTCCACTGAGTGTGGAAAACTGGGCCCCAAGCCACAAGGGCGGGGAGGCGAGGACAGCACCGTCACTGCGCAGGCGTGGCGCGGAGCAGAGGGAAACGGTGCCCTGGGCAGGTGCAGGCAGAGGAGGCACAAATGGCCGGGTTTGCAGGTGTCCGGGGGCCGAGGTGCAAAGGTCGGCATCGCCGTGTGATAGCAGCTTGAGGGTGGCATCTAGAAAAGTCCTTGGAAGGGTTTGAAGAAATGAGAGGAAGCCTCGTCCAGTGACCTCTTTGCTCAAAACAAATCATTGAATTCACTGTCATCACATGTAACCACGGCGGCCGGGCGCGGCGGCTCAGGCCTGTGATCCTGGCACTTTGGGAGGCCGAGGAGGGAGGATCGCTTGAGCTCAGGAGGTCGAGGCCAGCTTGAGCAAGAGTGAGAGCTCATCTCTACTAAGAATAGAAAAAAAATTAGCTGGGTGTGGTGGCGCATGCCTGTAGTCCTAGCAACTGGGGAGGCTGAGGCAGGAGGATTGCATGAGCCCAGGAGTCTGAGGTTGCTGTGAGCTAGGCAGACGCCACGGCACTCTAGCCCAGGCAACAGAGTGAGACTCTGTCTCAAATATATATTTTTTTTTAATTATTAAACAATGGTAATCAAAATCTATTAATAGATTGAGCCTGTGTTTAAATCCCCCACCTCCCAATTCCCGCTGCAGTGGCTGAGAACGTGTCGTCTGTGCCACGTCAGCGTAGCAGAGAGGGCAGGGTGCGCTCACAGCAGGGTCTGGCTCAGTCCATCTTGCCCCTCTCAGAAAGCTGTCTTTGGTGGTTTCCACGACAACTCACTCTCCTGCCTGGCTGGCCTCTCGTTCCGTGTCCTCACCCGTTCCTGACCTCCACCTGCCGGGGAGGCACGGGACTCAGTCCTGGGACCTCTTCGCCACCTGCAGTGGCTCCACCGTGGGCCGTGCCCAGTCCTGGGGCTCGACACAGCCAGGTGTCAGGGCGGAAGCCACCGAGGTGTCTCAGGGTGACTGCCGCCCCTGCCTCCACTCCGGGCCCTGCTGCCCAGGCGTCACATTCTGCTGCAGTGACTTAAACCTAAGTCAGACCAGGTCACTTGTCCCCTCAAACTCAACCAGGCCCCCCTCCAAGTCAGGGTGAGAGAAGGAAGTGCTTACAGTGGTCCATAGGGCCTGCCTGATGGGACCCTGGCTACCCCTGTGACCCGCCCTCCTGTTCCACCTTCTCCCTCCACTCCAGCCACACTGACTTTCTGACGTGCCATGAGCGTTCCTGCCTCTCCTGCCTCAGGGCCTTTGCACGTGCTGTGCCCTTGGCCTAGAACACTCTTCTCTCTTTTTCTCTTTCTTTCTTTCTTTCTTTTTTTTTTTTTTTTTTTTGGAGATTAGGTCTTGTTTTGTTGCACAGGCACTAGTGGCACGGCGTCAGCCCAGCTCACAGCAACCTCAGACTCCTGGGCTTACACTATCCTCCTGCCTCAGCCTCCTGAGTAGCTGGGACTACAGACATGCACCACCATGCCCAGCTAATTTTTTCTATATATATTTTTTAGTTGTCCAGCTAATTTCTTTCTATTTTTAATAGAGATGGAGTCTCGCTCTTGCTCTTGTTCAGACCAGGGTCTCGCTCTTGCTCAGGCTGGTTTCAAACTCCTGACCTTGAGCGATCCTCCTGCCTCAGCCTCCCAGAGTGCTAGGATTAAGCCAGTGTGCCTGGCCAAAAATGTAGCTCTGACCACTCTGTCTCCAACCCCTAGAATCCTGCCTGAGCACAGAGCAGGTGCTCAATAAATATCTGTGCATGAACAGAGGAATTTATTGATTAATCGACATGCCAACAACTCCAGACAATACTTTTGCAAGGTAGAGGACAGACAGGACTGAGTCAGTTAAGCAAGTCAGGCAAAAGCACCCCAGGTTGCGAGAGGATGAAACCCAGCAGAGTCGCAAACGCCCCCCAGCCTGATCGGCGGCTGCAATCGCAGCCTCTGAACAATTGCAGGAAGCACCTGACTCCAGGTGGTGACACAGCCAGACAGCCGCAGTGGGCCCTGCCACAGGCTGTGCAGAGCCCCCTCACGACTGACGGGCTGGCCCTCAGGCTGCTGGACCTGCTGCCCACGGTCACCTCTTGGAAAGAGGCTCAGCCGAAGAGAGTCACTTTGCTCAAGGACGTGTCCCCTTCTAGGGCAGCTCATGTCCAGTGACTGTCAGATGTAGGGGTACGAAGGCCCGGATGCTTATCCCATCTCGGGACAACTTTGAGGGCTCATTCTGGCTCCCGAGGCCCCGGTGGGCAGGCTGGGGCTCCTGGGGCTGCACACGGCCCAGTGTCTCCCACTGCCCAGCAAGCTCCCTTCCAGGCTCTTCCGCCAGTGCCATCCCGGGAGCTCTCCCTGCTAGTGGACGTCCCTCCTGCTGGTCTCCAGCTCAGACGCTGCACCCGGGAAGGAGACCGCGATAGCACTGCGGAGCGACTGCGGAACTCCGTGTCCGGGGGGCTGGACGGGGAGAGAGTGAAGGTCTCTGAGGCCAAGGGCCCTGGCAGTGCCCAGGTGTCTACTAGGGGAAAGTCAAAAAGAAATGGGATCTGTCCGTTCGCTGGACCCCTACCTAGCAATTAAATAAACTAGGTCTAAGTACCCAAACGGATAAATCTCAAAAACACGACCTTGGGTCTAAAAAAAGCAAAATTGCAGAATGTATACAATGATACAATGATAGGATGTCTTCATTTTTAAAGAAGTTACATAAAATAACACAATATATAGTTTTCAGGGATGTGAAATGTAATTGAAGCATAAAACAGGGACCCGAAGGGCACCCACCAATGTCAGGGTGGGGTTAGTTGTGAGGAGGGACCGGGAGAACCGGGACTAGGACAGAGCACAAAAGAGATTTCAGCGAGATTTTATTTCTTGAATTTAAAAAATCTGAAGATGACAAGATGATAGCATCTGTTCAATTTCCCTAGCAGAATTACATGGGTATTTGCTAAATTGGGTTTTATATTTTTCTGCATTTAAATTTTTTCTTTCCATTGAGAGGTAATTCATTAAAATGAAAAAAATAAATGAGAAATCGAGATAATAAAAAATACATCATTTTTTTCCAAAATTATAAAAAAAGATAATTCAGGCATTTAAAAAAAATCACAAAATCAAAATTTATTCATAAGTAAATATTTAGCTAATGTAAAAACAAAATAAGAACTTTCTAAGCATAAATGCAATGAAACAAAATCACACAAAAAAGATGGATTTGACCTTAAAGCAGTTCAAGCGTAGAACAAAAAAATTCTGGATTTAATGACAAGCCCACAATGAGACGATGAAGAATCTCTATTCATCATTCACAAAGAGCTTGCTAAGAAAAAAATCAGTAGCCTGCTAAGAAAAAATAATGGGCAAAATTAACAGGGTTATACGCCGAAGAATAAGAATAAATACAAATTTCAAAAATGTAACCCACTACTAGTGAAAGAAATCCTAATTAAAGTATCTTTTTTAACCCACCAAGTAAGTAAGTTATTTTCTTAGGATAGAATAAAACTCTGGTAAGAGTTGGAAGTTTGAGTCAATAAAGGCAGAAAGCATTTATCACTCATTAAGGGCCAGACTATAAATTGTTCGAATCTTTCTGGAAGAGGCTGGAACACGTGTGTCTTGCCTCATCTCCCTCCAGGAAACGGCGAGGAGGCGGCGCAGGAACCCACACTGCAGCGTCACGTCTAATATCAAGAAACCAGAAAGAGTTAATGTCCCCAGTAGAGAGATACTTCCACAGATCATTCCGCATCCCCATGAAGGAATGTTATGCACCCTGAAAGGTGCATTTCCAAAAGATAAAATGATGGTGTGCAAAATCGGCACCCTGCAAAGTACAGGGAGCAGGATGGACACTCACCCGGGTATACAATGTGCTTCTGATTTCACCTGTGTGCATACTTCATGCTCAGAAAGCATCTACATGAAAGAAACCAGAATATAACAGAAAATAATATCGTCCCGGGTCTTAAAAATATCTGTGCATACACAAAACTGGCAGGTCTACTCATTAAAATATTAACGTCATCTCTGGATTGCTGGAAATTAAAAGATGTTCGTTTTTCCCTTTTAGAAAGCGTGTGGGTGAGCTGGGGAGGGGAGAACACGGGAGAGCACCTGAGTCACGGGAGAGCACCTGAGACCGCAGACGACGAGCCAGGTCCAGGGGTCTGGGGACCTGGCCTCGGCCACCTGCCTGATGCTTTCTAAAGCTCCGCGGCGACTATGGCCACTTCTGGGCAGATTCAAGGTGGGCAGGACAGGCCTCTGCTGGGCCGCTCTGGGGCCACAGCTGCAGGAAGGCGGCGTCCACAGCCAGCCCGAGGCCCCGGCTCCCTCCTGTAGCCCTCCAGCCCACGGGCCGCAACGGAGCGGGGCCTCCTCTTCCTCCCGGGGCCTTCCGGGCTCCTGCGTCCCTGCTCTCCTGTCGCCATGGCTGGACCTCAGGCCACCTCTGGGCCTTCGCACGCCGAACTTGCCTGGTAACTAATTCCCTGTTTACCCTCTTAACGTTTTGGACGCTTGATCTCGGGCTCTGGAACGTTATTCACTTTTCAAATTCTGCTCTTCTTATCTAAATGTGGGTCAGAAAAAAAAAAACAAGCGTTTTGCATGCCCACCAGTCACAAAGACTCAATATAATCCATTCTTTAAGCCCATGCATTGTTCACAGGAGAGCAGAAACAGGTGGTGGGGTGACCAACTCATCCCAGCGTGCCTGCGCTGTCCGGGTTTTTAGCACAGAAAGTTCCAAATCCCGGTAACCCCTCTGTCCCAGGAAAACCAGGACAGCCCTAGGGAAGCTCCAGAGTCTTTTTGCAGTAATATAGGGCGTCCGCTCTGGTGCTCAGAGCGGCCTGTGGATTAATTGGACGAAGGCCTGGATGTCAGGGGAATTTTGAAAAAATAATTTTATCTGGCAGTTAGATAAAGATGTAACGTAAATATTTAAACACTATCAAAAGCAAATACAGCATTTCTCTCAAACAGCATCTTAACTTCACAGTGTCCAAGAATCAAGGCACTCTGTGAGATGCGCTGCGCTGATTGCAGGGCTGTTGTTCACTGTCTCACGCTGCACCTCTGACGAGGATGGACCGTGTGTCCTGCATCTCAGTGTTAGCAATAGTTCGTTTCACTCGTGCAGCAGGCTGCTATTTTTTTTTTTTTTTGGTACAGTAAATTCTACAATTCATGCTATTTTCCTTTTTATATTAGTCGCCGAAAGCCAAAGGCCAAACTTGCGTTCAAACCCTCGAGTGAAGCATGCAAGACACATGCAACACATTCTAGGCGTTAACCTTCCCCGTTGCTTTATTTTATTTTTCTTAGCCTCATTTTCCCTTCTAATTTGTTACATTAGGAAAAAAAGTTGCACGGTATTTGTTCATTCATTCTACAGATAATCACTGAGCAGCCACCGTTTCGGGTGCTGGGGAGAGAACCACAAACAAAGCCAAGTCATTGTTCTCATGGATCCGACATCCTGGTGAGGAAAGTCGGACCAAAACGGATCAAAAAACCAAACCAAGAGTAAGTACGTCAGGTGGGCTTAGGGGCCGTGAGGACAGGATGGAGAGTGAAGGTCTCGCCAGAGAGACCAAGGGCACAGCGAGAGGTGGCTGCACATGAGTGGCCCGGAAGGCCCTAGGTGAGGGGACATACGGGCAGAGACACAAAAGACCTGGACGGGTGACTGTGAGGTTATGGGGGAGGCTGCTCTAGGCAGAGGGAGCACGTGCAAAGGCCCTGAGGCAGAAGACGGTCGGCACGTTCAGTACTGGCCAATGGTGCCGTTTGGCTGCAGGGTGAGTGAGCGGGAGAGTCCGTAGGACCCGAGGTCAGAGACAGAGCTAGGGGAGCCAGAGCAGGGACAACATTGCAGACCCTGGAAAGGACTTGGAGTTGTACTCCGAGGAGACGGGAGCTGTCAGAGGGTTTCAAGCGAGGAATGACGTAAAACTGACGTGTATCACAAGAATCGCCGTCGTGTTGACAGTGGACGGTGGGGGGGCGAGGACAGAAGCTGGAAGATCAGAGAGGAGGGGACCGCAGGTGCATCCGGGAGGTGCGCTCAGCGTGGCTGCAGCGGAGGCCGGGAGCAGCGGCGTGATGCGGGGCCCGTTCTGAAGGGGAGGCCAGCAGGAAACGCTAAGGGGTGGATGCAGGGTGCGACGAGGAGAGAGAGGAGGAGAGTAACTCCGGGAAACTGGAAAGGGCTTTGAGGAGCGTGGCACGGCGTGACGCACCCGTCCTCAGCCCCGGCTGCCACCGGTCTCGCCCGGGAAAAGCTGCCAGAGCTGGGGCATCTGGTTTTATTGGCTTGGGGTGGGCCCACCCCGGTGCCGCTCGAGTGACGGGGAGGGAACCCGGGGAGAGCACAGAGGCAGACGCCTGGGTCTGAGCCCCCGCCCTGCCGTTTCCCAGAACGAGAGTCTGGGCAGGTCCCCCACCGCTGTGCGCCCCGGTCCCTTTAGCCGAAGAGCGAGAGCAACAACCACAACTCTCAGGGCTGCGGTGCGGGGCAGTGACGGATTCCAACCTAGGCGGAAGCACATCGTAGGTATTCGAAGTGGGGTTGCTATTAGTAGTCGCACAATTTTAGAATGAGATAATATAAAAATAAATCAAAATGACAAAGAGGAGAGCCTGTGTGACACTCCAGCGTCCCCAAATGGCTCAGACTGTCCCGCGGTCTGTGGCTGCTTCCCGACCACTAACGAAAGGCCCACGTGCCGGAAAGCAGGTCAGGAGGATCAGGACGCGGGAGGAACCTCGTCCCTGACCGCCGGTTAGAGGGCATCCGTCAGGTGGTGCCGCGTCCACACCCCCCGCCCCTCACGTGGCTCTTGAAGCCACTGGTGAGGGCGTGAGCTCCATGCCCGTCCACGGGG
This sequence comes from Lepilemur ruficaudatus, assembly GCA_963574885.1. Taxonomy (NCBI): domain Eukaryota; kingdom Metazoa; phylum Chordata; class Mammalia; order Primates; family Lepilemuridae; genus Lepilemur; species Lepilemur ruficaudatus. The sequence goes on along the minus strand of CAUYRT010031904.1, from coordinate 9,805 downwards.
CTTAGGGTCCAGGGGTCCCCAGTAAAGATGTGGGTGCCACGTAGGGGACAGCAGGGGTGCCGGGCCTCGGCCAGCGCGGAGGACCAGGAGTGGCCGGGTCCCCGCGTGTGGTCACCGACGGCTTTGAGAGGTGGGTCCGTCCCTCACGGCTCTTTTGCCCACACAGCCTGACCCACAGCCACACACACGACCGGGGACCGGCCCTCGCGGCTGGGAACTCTGAATGAACCCCTCCTTCCTGTACCGGATTCTCTCAAGCACCTACTTCAATAACCGTCTGTGTAAAAGTCAAATATCAAAAATTAAAAATAGAGACAACAGTCACCGGAGCTGACATTCTAATTCGGGGAATCTGCTCTAAAATCTTCCAAGACAAAGCAAAGGCTTAAACTCTTCAGAGCACAGGGGTGCGGGGCCAGGGTGGCAGGTGCAGCTCCACAGAGGAGGGCCGCTGACGTCCGCTCCCTGAGGCGTGAGCGGCTCAACTTCCCAGGAGCCAGGAGCACCCACGTTCTCCGAATCCAGGTCAAATGTGTGTAGCAGAGAGAGGAATTCATCAACTCAGCAACCAAACTGTGGGAGAGGCAGCGATGGGGCCAGCTTCGGAAATCACTGGAACCCTGAGCTCCCTCTGCCTTGCAGGGGCCGTGGCCGGCACCCTCCCAGCTCCCACGAGAAAAATCCCAGACGAGGACTTTGATGTCCCTGCTGGAGTCACGTGCCCATCCTTTTGGCTGGGAGGTCAAGTGCTGTCACTGTGGTACGAGGACAAGCGCTGAGCAGACAAAAGCAATAGGTGTCCCCTCATCACAGCGTCTGTCCCCTGTCACCGCTCCCTGAAAACCTGGTCCTCGGACTGCGCTTTCCGGCTGTGGTGTCCACAGAAGCACAGGTCTGGGCTGATAAACACCCGACTGCCCTACCGCTGTTCCCCCTCACAGATCCCGAAGCCTCTCTCACGCCGGCACGGATCTGTGTGACGCAATCACTTTTGACCAAATGCTAAAAATTCAGAAAGCTGAATGTCAATCTAAGAAAATTTTCAGGTGGTTATAGGATGACGGAAAGTCTTTGCTGTGGATCACCCCACAAGCCAACTCTGCCCTCTGCCTCTAGACACATTCGGGGAGCTCCCCGCCGTGAAAAACATTCAGGATCACGTGCTGTGCCTGCACTGACTTCCACAAACCCAGCCCTCCTTCACCTGGGGAACCACAAACTTGCAAAAATGGGGATAACGGGAAGAGAAGGAAGATGCCGGAGCGATGCCACCTACATCCCAACCGGCTCCCCTGCCCCCTGAGCGGTGTGGGTGGGCAGGGAGGGGCCAGAGTCTCCCTCCAGTGTCCCAGGACTGCAGCGATGCTGGTCTGAGCAGCGACGGTGTGGCCTGGGGACCTTGAGCAGTGAAGCCCCAGCCAGGGGGGCCGGACGCACACCCCAGCCACGGGGCAGCCGGTGGGCGGGAGAGAGGTCTGCGGGCTGCAAGAACAGGCTCAGCGCTTGCAGCTGAGTTGGGAAGACGGCACGAAAGTCAAAGACGGACCTCCCACCCCCCAGGAAAAACACACGCACCCCCCTGCTTGTGGGAGAGCCCTGGGACGGCCCAGGAAGCCGCCTTGCAGACTGGAGCCAGGTCCAGGCCCCCAGCCCGGGCTGCGCACAAACTCTCCTCGCCTGAGCCCGGGCGTTCGAGGCTGCGGTGAGCTGTGACCTCACTTGTGCGTAGCCACTGCATCCTATCCCAGGCAGTGCAGCAAGACCCCATCTCTGAAAAAATGAATAAATGAAATAAAGAAGAAAACGGGGAGTCGCTCTCCGTGAATCGCAAACCACGGGAGATGTCTGCACACACCTCTACACGGGAGCGCCTCCCTGCCGCCGCGCTGGCGAGGACCTGCGACCTGCGTGGTGAGAGGAGCGACTCTAGTCTAGTCTCGTGGCTGCCCGTATGTCCTGCACCGCCCCTGCCCGCACCAGACCTAGGACCCCGCCTTGCTTTAGGGAGCGACTGTGGATTCGCACCTGGGCCTTTCGGGCCTCTTTCCTTCCTTGCTCCCCGAGCCGAAGGTTTCCAACACCAGCCGTGCCGCAGATAAACACGCGGGGTGACCACTGCTGTGGGGACAGGAGGGGCTTTCACTGCCCTCTGACGGCTCACCTGCCGCCAGGTCAGCACAATGGTCACCGCCCTCCTCTCTAACTTCCTGCTTAACACGACAAACATCTCTGCCTGGGGCCGCCCGGAGAAGCCCAGCCGCACCCCCTCCTCCACCTCCTGCCCGGCGTGGGGTGGGAAGCAAGGTTGGCACAAATTCTCTCTAGCAGCTGGGGGTCCCTGCCAGCTTTTTCTTCTAGAAATACAAGGAATTCTGCTACCTCGTAGGCGAGCATCAGAGCCCACATAAGAAGCTTCTAGGACGGGATTAGAAGGGATTCAAAATGATCCTCTCTTCAGGGGGCGATCGAGAAGACACCTAAAAACGAAGAAACCTGAATTCCAGCCTGGCTCTGCCGCTGACCTGCTCTGCAGTTTTTGAGAAATTATTTGTCTTTTATGGCCTCGGTGTTTCCTTCTGTACAGTGGGGAGAAGTGACAAGAACGCCCCTTGACGCTCCCAGACTTAACGTCGAGAGATCTAACGTGATTACTGAGGAGGGCGAGATCCTTCTCTTGCAGGATTCGTAGAGGAGACAGGGTCCTCTGTCCCTGGGGGCTCTAAGCTCCGTCCTGGGGCAGTGGCGTGGACCATACTATCAGGAAGACAATTTCTGGGCCACTTGGCTGACTTCTGCCAAGTTAGCTATAAGGGAGCTACCGGGAATCGGTCTCGCAAACTTTCCACGGCCCCCGGCATCTGTTGATTCCCGGGTGCCAAATTCGGTCCTGACCTTCGGAGAAGGCTGTGACTTTCCTTACCCAGGAGTTTTACTGTCCAGGCCGCCTGTGAAACGCACGCAGGCCGGGGGACTGCGCTCCGCGTGCGGGCCGAGCCGCCGTCCCAAGCGTGTCTGCCGCACGGGAGGCCCGTGTGATGGGAACAGGCCCGTCTCCCAGCGCGAGGCGTGGCGGCACCGCTGCCCTGGAGGGCCCGAGCTCTGCCGGACGAGGATAGGCCGGTTTGCCTCCTTTCGCAGGAAATGGGTGCAGCCCCGGCCCGAAATTGTTACTCAGACGTTTTGTGCTGCGAAGGAAACGCCTTCTGATAGCGCAGAGCCGTCGGCTTCCTGTTGTGGACTGAGACTCCCGGCTTGCCCAGGAGCGGACGGGAAGGGAGAGGGCGGCCGTCCTTCGGATGGAAACGCCAGCTCAGGGGCGCCCAGGACAGCGCGCACGGCCGGAGGGAGGTCAGAGGGTGCAGAGGCCACGCGAGTTAGGAGGCGGAGTGCAGCCTGAGAGTGCGGGGGGAGGACCCGTGTGCCCTCGGTCCACCGGCTTTTGTCGGGAAGCTCCGCCTGCCGGCACTGTGCTCGGTGTCAGGGACCCCAGGGGGCTTCGGCAGCCCTCGCCTGGGCGGTCTTGAGGGCGAGACCGGCGCAAAAACAGTTTTTGGGTAATCTGATAAGGGCTCAGAGGGAGCGACGCCCGGAGCACCACGGCGACACATCACCGGACTTCGGAGCAATCCCGCCGCCCTCTGGCCCAGCTCCCCTGTTTATAACGAGGGTCAGAGTGAGAAGTGGGGCTTCCAGGATGCCGGTAACGACTAGTGAGCGTTAACAGTGTTCTAAGCGCTTTCCACACATCTCTCCTTTAACCGCTCACAACAGCCCTGGGATGTAGGGCCGACGGGGCTTAGGAAGGTCGGTGACTTGCTGCGGGTCACACTTCATAGGTCGCAACTCTGGATCCTGGCGCCCACCTTTCCATCCCCCCTCCCCGCTCCAGAGACTCCCTTCTCCAATATATCTGGGGGTGACGGGGTTTGCTGCAGGCCCTGAGTCCGACCCCAAGTCACTCTGGGCAGGAGCATCCTCCTGCTCCGTCAGGGCTGCCACGGGCCGACTATTCCACCTGATCCTCAGCGCTGGGCCGGCCCCGGCAAGATCACGAATTTCTGTCACGTTGCTCTGCCGTGCTGGCCGTGGGGAAGCCCAGCGTCCCTTAGAGACCTGTCCCACCGGCCCCCACACCAACCCTGCATAAGGCCGTGGATGTGAGGCTCCTTTACTGAAGAGTTGGGTGACTAATGGGAGTCACAACACTGAAGAAATTTCCAGTGATTCACAAAATAGGAGAATGTTCCTACCACCTAAAAGGAAATAATGTCTCCCAAGAAGATAAAAACCACTAGGGGCCGGGCGTGGTGGCTCACGCCTGTAATCCTAGTACTCTGGGAGGCCGAGGTGGGAGGATCACTTGAGCCCAGGAGTTCGAAACCAGCCTGGGCAAGAGTGAGATCCTGTCTCTACTATAAATAGAAAGAAATTAATTGGCCAACTAAAATATATAGAAAAAATTAGCCGGGCATGGTGGCGCATGCCTGTAGTCCCAGCTACTCAGGAGGCTGAGGCAGGAGGATGGTTTGAGCCCAGGAGTTTGAGGTTGCTGTGAGCTAGGCTGATGCCACGGCACTCTAGCCCAGGCAACAGAGTGAGACTCTGTCTCAAAAAGAAAAAAACAAAAACCACTAGGGGTGATGGTCTGTGGGCGCACCCCAGTCCCTCTCTGCAGCTCTGCCCTCCTCCCACCCTGCCGCCGTGTCTGGTCACCAGCTGCTACTCTAAGGATGGTCCTTCTCGCGCCGGGAGCTCTTCCCCCCTCCCCTCCCGCCAGGAAGACCAGCACCCCGCAGAGACAGGCAGAGAGTGGACGGAGGCTTTGGCCCAACCGCCGCCGTTGCTCCTCACAGCATGCCCAGCCCCGGTGTCTGCGCCGCGCACTGCATCAGACCGACGAGCGGGAAACGCTCTCTGTGGAATGGAGAAAACACGACAACTCAGATCTTTTCCTTAGTCCTTGGTACACGCGTGTGTACGTTCATTCAAGTGCTGATGGGAGTTCACGTGGGTGTTTGCCGAGGGCTGACCCTGTGCTGGGCACAAGGGAGTCAGGACAGAAAGTAATAGAATATTCCTGTCTTTGGGGAGGTGGAGCTCGGCCCTCGAGGACCTGCTTGTGGCAGACACAGAGTGGGTCGACGCATCTGCTCGCAACTCCGGGCCTCCTCTCCCTCGTCTTCCTGCGTTACAGAGAGTGAGGAGCTAAGTCCTTGTGTACCTAATCTCTCCTCGGGCTAAAAACGGCCTGTATCTGCTTTCGGGACTCGGTGCTAAAAAAAAAAAAAAAAAAAAGAGCAATAAAAGAAAAATGGCCATGTCATACACAGTTGAGGTCAATGAAATACAACCAAAAATCTGTTGAGGGTTCTGGAAAATCCTCTGTTATCACAAGAGAAGGGAGGCCGACACACACGGCTTTTCTGCTTCCTGCCCGGACCGCAGACACGCAGCAGCCACCGCGGGGTCTCGGGCGAGCGATGCGGGCGCTGAGTCCTAGCTGCAGTCTCCGTGCCCCTGAGGACATTGTCGAGTGCCATTCCCAGGTGCGAACAGCCTGCTTCCTCGTACCTTAGTAGGAGAAGAATGACCCCAGCTTGCCTGAGCCACCACCGCACCCAGGACCCTACGGCTTGAGTAGATTCCAACACACGCCTTCATGAAGGACGGCAGCTACCCGAGAAGTGCTGCCTTAAGAGGCAAGAAAACCAAACCGTGGGTGCAAAGAAGAGAAACGCTCCCAGAAAGAGGCAGCGTTTGAGCGGAGCAGCGGGAAGTTCTGAGATGCACAGAGGCAGGAAGGGCACCCAGGCGGGAGGAACGGCAGGTGCGGATGTGCGGGCCAGCGAGAGCACGGCGCGGGAACCGCCGGAACCCGGAGCGCAGGTCACGCGTGGGGGAGGTGGGGTCAGAGAGAGAAATCAGAAGTCTGCTCAGACTTGATCTCCGGAGCAGTGGGGCGTTGTCCCGTGAAAGCTGTGTAGCCGGCCGATAAAGAGGGGCCCATAGTTTGGAAAGAGAACACTGCCGGGAGAATCCGCGACAGATGAGCGACAACAGGGCAGAGAGTGGGGGATGCGGGGGTTGGGGGTGTCGTCGGAAACTCACAGGTGGCACACACGGAGACCTGGACTTAGGCGATGGCTGTCGGGCTCCAAAGAAGGAAGGGCTTGTAACACAAATGTTGGGATCCCATCTAAAATCGCATGGACCTGCACACACACACACACACACACACACGCAAACGCAGGCATGTAACACGTGTAAAAACTGAATAACGTCTGCAGCCCGGTTAACCGCATCGTGCCAGTGTCCCTGTCCTGGTTTTGACGTGGTCCTGTAGGTAAGTAAGACGGCACCACAGGGGAAGCCAGGTGAAGGGCGCACACGGCACTTTTTTGTAGTATTTTAGCAGCTTCCTCTGAGTCTATAATTATCTCAAAATGAAGCGCTTAAAAGGTTTTCAAAGTCAAAAAAAAATTCTGTAAGAATCTAGGCTTTTAAAAGAAAACAAATCGCACAGAGAGGATCACAAGTCAAGCTGGTGTCTGCAGAGCTCGATGCCAAGCAGACGACGGAGTCGTCTTCCCAAGAAAGGGGCACTCACAACGCTCTGAGAACGAATCAAAATCCGGACCTCAAGGATGGGGGAGACACGGTTCGCAAGTGCCGACAGTGAGCAACGAAGTCATTGAAACATCGAGCTGTCCTGTGGGGTTGCTTCTACTCACTGTCAGAACATTCTGAAAACGTAAAGATTCCTGAAAGATATTAATACATGCTGTGAAAATACACACAGACAGACGTAAACGTTGGGTTACTTTTTTCTTGCTCCTTCTAACTCCCAGGCCACTGTGTACTCCCTGGGCCAGGGGTCTTTGCCTTCCCTTTCCCAGAGTGGACGTTCTCCTCGGCCACCGGCTCCAGGGGAAGACGGAGCTGAGCTCACCCTGAGCCGCCAGAGCAGCTGCCTCCCTTGGTCCCACCTCCGGTCTCTGAAGGAGCCCAGACCGACTCCAGCGCTGCCAGGGGGACCCGAGTAGCCCCTTTTTACTGCTCTGTCTGATGATGCGGCCTGCATTACCCCGTGGCCACACCGGGACCTCCCCTCCTAACGATCCTACATCATCCCTTCCGTCAGCTGCTACTCTCCGGTTCCTGATCTCCCATCCTAAACCTCCCGGTGGAAGGAGTTGTCCCAGCCAGCTGGGACGGGCGATTCGTCCTACCCTACCTAAAGTCTCAGAGCAGAAGAAGTGATTCAGGACAGCTTTCCCCCAACTGTGCCCTACAGAATACTAGTATCCCATGAGATATTAATAGGTAGCTGGGGAAAAAAGTTCCGCCATTAACCTAAAAGGAAGTTCAAGAGGCTTATTTTTATTGCAAATCAACTCAGAGTTTTTAACGGGCTAGTATTTATTATGAATATTGTGCCCCACGCTAGTTTGAGGACCTTTATTTGTGGAACTCCTGGTTTCATTACTCAGATCATCTAGACGTTTACAGAGCTGTAGTTCAGGGAAACGCCGCTCAAGGGTGAGCCGTCCCCAAGGAGCGACAGGCCCCTTGCTCTGTGCAGAGCTCTCCTCTGCCCGCCCTCTCCCCGAGCCGGGCCAGCGCACGGAAACGGCTGGGATCCAGAGGAAGAGTCTGCTCCTTCTGTGCAAGAAAAGGAGAAGGAAGCCACCCGGCCCGTGAGGAACCGGCAGTGAGACGCTGGACTCCCAGGGAAGACGGGCAGGAGGGAGGCGGAGGAGGCAGGAAAGGGCTCAGGCCCGGCCCACGATCGCTCAGGGTCAGGAGTTCGAAACCCGCCTGAGCAAGAGTGAGACCCTGTCGCTCGAGCCCAGGGGTTGGAGGTTGCCGTGAGCTGGGCTGACGCCTCGGCACTCCCGCCAGGGTGACAGAGCGAGACTCTGTCTCAGAAAAAAAAAAAGAGGGGACAGGCTCCTGTTGCTTCCCCCTGGAACAAACCCTGTGTTCAGAGAGGCCTCTGCTCACCGGGGTGGTTGATGCTCCAAAGCGAGGGGCCAGGCGGGTGGGACGTGGAGGGACCGTGGCGATGAGCAGAAAGGACACGGGGTGAACGCAGCGGCCTCGTCACTACGCTCCGCCGTGCCAGCCCCGTCTCTCCTCCCCGCCGCCCTCCCCGGTTCTCCCTCTCTTCCTCTCTCCACCCAACGATCCCCCGCGCTGTGTGGTTCCATTTCCTGCCGTGAAGCTGTCTGTTTAAGTCCAGTGGAAGCTCACTTGTCTCATGTTGAGGATTTGCTTCAAAACACTTTAGCAAAACAAAGACAGCAAGTGTCGACAATGCCTGATAGTGCCGGGGCTGGGTTGCAGGGCTCACGCTACTTTGTGTGTTTGGGCCCATGATAAAGTCAGAAACGCACGCCCGCGCCGCACCTCCTCCGCCTCCCTGCGGGAACGGGCCTGCCCGGCCCTCAGCGCCCTTGTGAGTCACCGAACAACCCCAGACTCACAAAACAAACAGAGACGAGGAACGAAAGCCAAGGAAACGCAAAGCCCACGTACGCGTGCGCGCCTGGAGTCGTCGCAGGCGCTACGGTCCAGCGTCCCGCGGGGTCACCGCCGGCCCCGGTTCTGCCTGCGCGGCACGGGGCGAGAGCGGCCTTGGCACAGAGTCCCCGACGTGTCGGAGACGTTTTAACACGTCAGTTGTGTCAATAAACGCTGCAAACTCACCAAAAAGATTTTGAATTTTTAGTTATTCGAGTTTCTTCTAGACCGTTTTAGTTTTGTGAATTCGGAACACTCCCTTTTTAAGTTTTTGCTTCAGTCAACACTCACTGTCTGCAAACGGGATCTATCTTTTTTTTTTTAATTTAAAATTAAAAAAATAGATGGTTCCAAATTCACAAATTCATGAAGTGTAAAGTGTAATTTAAACGATTACATTTTTAAATGGCTCTTTGGTCAGGTTTGTTCCGTTTACACGTCTGAAGTTGCTAAAGCCAAGAACCGCACTTAGAGGTTCTGGGACACGACGGTCTCACGGGTCTTAGACGTGGCCAGATACTGACACAGCATTGGCCGGGACAGGAGGCGGGGGCTCAGAGGGCTTGGGAGGTCGCCAGGTGGCTCCCTGGGAAGCCCAGGACTCAGCCCCCGCTCTGGGCTCTCTCCACCTGCAGGTCCGGCCGTCCCACCACCCCTGGGCAAGGAAGGACTCTCGAGGAGTTTCTGGGCAGCGTGGGAGCAGGCGGCTCCGGTGGGACACTCAGATTTGGGCTCTTGCCCACCTTTTCCCCTTTTCTACTCCGCTTCTGCTTGACAGCAATTTCCCCGCGCTCCTGCCCTGCCCACACACTCGGTCACACACCTGTCCTCCCCTTCCCCTGGGCCTGACCTTCTGCCTTCACCGTGGAGAGGCTCCGTGCGGGGACGGGAAAGACAGATGACACCAGCAGGAGGGACACCGGCTGTTTTCAGCTGACACACTTGCCCCGTGTCTTCCCTCCCAGGGATGTCCTCCCAGCCTGTGAGGACAGCCTCCCCGCCCCTGCCCCGGGCTCTGAAACTCTGCTCCCGCTTGTGGGGAGGCAAGTTTGAGCCACAGGCCACCCCCACTCTGTGGACGGATGCAGCATCTGGAGGGGCACAGGACACAGGTGCAGGGGCCGTCACTTGCCCACCCCCTGGCCAGTCCTCTCCCTTCCCCCGTGGCTCTCTGCCAGGTGGGGAGCCCCTAGGGACACAGTGACACGGGGCGGGGTGCTGCCTTTGGGTGGAGTCAGGGCGGGACGCGGGTCCTGATCATACAATCCGTGTCCTCTACCGC
>CAUYRT010031902.1:0-14842 GCA_963574885.1 Lepilemur ruficaudatus | reverse complement strand
GAGGCGGGAGGATCGCTCAAGGTCAGGAGTTCGAAACCAGCCTGAGCAAGAGCAAGACCCCCGTCTCTACTAAAAATAGAAAGAAATTAATTGGCCAACGAAAAAATATATATAGAAAAAATTAGCCGGGCATGGTGGCGCACGCCTGTAGTCCCAGCTACTTGGGAGGCTGAGACAGGAGGATTGCTTAAGCCCAGGAGTTTGAGGTTGCTGTGAGCTAGGCTGATGCCATGGCACTCTAGCCTGGGCAACAAAGTGAGACTCTGTCTCAAAAAAAAACAAAAACAAAAAAAACCCATCAGCCATTCCTATTGCCCACGGAATAAATAACTGGTTTGTGCAATCAAAGTTGCTGCGCTTACTCCAGAAGATACAAACCCCATGGACTCTCCCAGTCTTTGCTGAAGGCAGGCCTGTGAGCTGGGGAGAAGGGAAGGATGGTATCTGGGGACCCTGGAACCTGCCCCAGGCCATTCCAGTTTCAGAGGGTGCCACTTGGGGTGCCGCTCCTGGAATGATTCTGTGTCTTAGCACCCTGTACACTCAGGGTTCCCACTTTTTGTCGGCTTTCCTTCAAGCCCTCTCACAATATTGACTTACATGATCTGGAAAAGGGAGGTTCCAGAAGAATCTCCAAGTTTGCTGGTAGCAGTAAGCCAGTGCCGGCAAGGTATTGGCCCGCATGCTGTCACCTCTCTCCTCTCATATCATGGTGAATGTCACTAAGTCAGTTTCGCCCACTGAGCCCCGCTGAGGCCTCCAAAAACCTTTTCAGCACTACTCCAGGCAGCCACTACCAATCAATGCAGTTTGGTCAGTGAGATGCAATCTATCTGTTACTTCTAGCCCCGACCTTGCAGGGCGTGAAACGTTAAACCCTGTCAAGATTGGACATAAGATGTGGATGGGCCATTACAGTGTACCTAAATCGCATTGCGAGATTTAGCCAATGTCTTCCCCCTCATTTCCTTCTACCCTCAGCTCTTCTCTGAATCCAGGCTGAGGACACTCTGCTTTTATTTTCTTGGTGAATGAATGACTCAGCAAAAGGACAGAGAGAAAGCTAGGAGTCTAAACAGACTTTTGAAATTGCTGGTAGAGCTGGTAATTTGAGAAAAAAAAGAAAAGTTTTTGAGGTTCAAAAGCTTAAGTTTTGGAGTTTCAAAAGCTTAGCTCCTAAGGGGATTCAGGGCATGGAGAATATATGACGAGCAGAACAAAGAACAAAAACAGGCAAACAGGGAACAGCTGTCCTAGAGCGGAAGCTGGAGGCGGAGGAGGAGAAATACTGGTCTCTGCGCATAGCCTATCCCCAGGCCAGGTGCGGTGAGGAATGGTGGAGCCCCGGTAGGTTTGGGAAACTGAGGGCAGAGGGGGCCTGACGGCATGTGGATGAAGTACAGACAGAGTGCGGACATGAAGAAGAACCAGGACAACGTGGCAGAAGACCTGCCTGGAGGTGACATGGAGGACCTGGTGACCCCTTCCCCTGACATCTACAGGGATGCTGAATTTACTGAGATTAAATTTCTCCCACTGAGCAGAATGGGAGCTGCAAAGAGAACTTCCATTTAACCTCCAAAAGTAAAGAAAGTTGCACGAGACACACTTCAGCTGACAGTTGTATGCATGACCCATAGAAAGCCATCATCCAAGCTGTAATTATGAGGTGACACTTTTTAGCTGTTTACTGTGGCTTGGGAGGTATACTGGTGGTTTCTCATAGGAAGCATCCAGCTTATTGCGAGGGTCTCCTGTTTATGGAAATCTGGGTGTAGAACTGGCCACTGCCCTTTTAAGAAGGACCTGCTGTCTCTGGGGAAAGTTCAGAGCAGCCCTGAGAGAAGCAGGGACGTTGGCGGGGCGGTGCTGACACACAGCACGGCTGTGAGATTGTGCCTGTGGCCGGCAATGCACAAAGCCGGTAAGGGATTTAGCCAGCGTTGGCAAGGTTGAGGGCTGGGCCCCGGTGGATTGTTGGTAAAGTCCCGAAGCTCTGCAAATATGTAAACTAGGCCTCTGCTGAATGGGGTTGGAGGGAAGAAAAGATATTAATATACCTCTGGGACTGTTAACCCTCTAGGAATATGTAGGTTGGAAATAGAAATATTTTAAAGGAGGGGTTAGTTTAGCGTTTCTTAACTTTGAGATTATTGGCTTTTTGGGTCTGATAATTCTTAGTTGTGGGGTGCTGTCCTGTGTACCGTAAGATGGTTAGCAGCATCCCTGGCTTCTACCCAGTAGATGATGCTAGCATCTCATCCCCTGCCCTGACCCCAGTCATGATAACCAAATATGTATTCATATATTGTCGTGGGTCTCATGGGGGCCAAAAGTCACCCCCAATTGAGAACCACTGGGTTAATATAATATTGCCAAAGGACGGGTCACAGAATAGGGTCATGCAAATTCAAAGTGAAGTCTGTAGTCAAATAAGTCTGGAAATGGTGAATTAAAACAAGCTAAACAGCATTTTAGTTTTAGGACTTCTCAGGTCTGTAATATGCCAATGCTATGGGCTGAATATTTATGTCCCTTCAAAATTCCTATGTTGGCTGGGCACAATGGCTCATGCCTGTAATCCTAGCACTCTGGGAGGCCGAGGTGGGAGGATCGCTCAAGGTCAGGAGTTCGAAACCAGCCTGAGCAAGAGCGAGACCCCATCTCTACTAAAAATAGAAAGAGATTAGTCAGACAACTAAAAATATATAGAAAAAATTAGCTGGGCATGGTAGCACATGCCTGTAGTCCCAGCTACTTGGGAGGCTGAGGCAGAAGGATTGCTTGAGCCCAGGAGTTGGAGGTTGCTGGGACCTAGGCTGACACCACCGCACTCACTCTAGCCTGGGCAACAGAGTGAGACTTTGTCTCAAAAAAAAAAAAAAAAAAAAAAAATTTCTATGTTGAAATCCTAATCCCTTAACTGGTGGTATGAGGAGATGGGGCCTTTGGAAGGTGATTAGGTTATGAGAGCAGAGCCCTCACAATTGGGATTAGTGCCCTTATAAAAGATGCCACAAAGAGCTGATTTGTTCCTTCCACCATGTGAGGATGAAGCAAAACGACAGTTGTCTGTGAACCAGAAAGCTAGCCCTCACCAGACACCTAATCTGCTGGTGCCTTAATCTTGGACTACCTAGTGTCCAGAACTGTGAGAAATAATTTCTGTTGTTTATAAGCCTGTGTAGTCTATGGTAGTTTGTTATATTAGCCCGAAGGGACTAAAACAGCCAATGTACACTTTAAATCCTTAAGAGAGAACATACGGGATTAGCATGCATTGAATATACTTGGGGCATTGCTACATTAGACACATTCACAGACTGTAAAACATTAGGGTTAATAATAATGAACATGTCATTAGTACTTTACAGACGAAGTGTCTGCCAAATAGACTTGTTTTATCCTTATTACAATTCTCCAAGGTACGTATAATTAGTCCCTCTTACAGATGAGAGAACCAGGACTCAGAGAATTAAAGTATTTGCCCATGGCCACACAGCCCACCGATGGGGGCATTGGGACTTGAACCGGTTTTAAATTCTCAGTTCCGTGTTCTTCATAGGGTTCTGTGCTTGCCCACTGGGCATGGCTCTAAGAATTTGAAATTGGTGTTGTACCAGAATCAAAGTATATCCTCATTCTGGGGGATATGAACTCTTTTATACTTAGAGGTCTCTGGAGAGACATTGTCAGCTGGGTCCACATTTACATGGTCAAATAGAAGGCTTGATGGTAAAATATTGACTATCTTTAGCATGATGAAGAAAATTTCTTTTCATCTGAATTTTTTTTTTTTTTTGAGACAGAGTCTTACTCTGTCACCTGGTCTAGAGTGCCATGGCATCAGCCTAGTTCACAGCAACTTCACACTCCTGGGCTCAAGTGATCCTTCTGCCTCAGCCTCCCCAGTAGCTGGGACTATAGGCATGTGCCACCATGCCCGGCTAATTTTTTTTATATATATACATTTTTTTTAGTTGGCCAATTAATTTCTATTTTTAGTAGAGTCAGGGTCTCACTCTTGCTCAGGCTAGTTTCAAACTCCTGACCTTGAGCGATCCTCCCAGAGTGCTAGGATTACAGGCGTGAGCCACCGTGCGTGGCCTTTATCTGAATTTTTAAGTAAACTTTTTGTCTCCTTTCTAAAAAAAAAGAATTATATAACTGTGTTGCTTTATTTTTTTCCTTGGTTGCCAGGAAGCTCAGATCCAAAATTTCCATCCTGTCTGACAGTGTTTTATGCCCTTTCCTTTGATTCTATTGTTTATTGTCTGTGCTTTTTTTTAATGTGCCCCTTTTACCATGTGATATTGTCTGTACTTTTATAGGATTTGTATAGTGCCTCAAACTCTTAGTAGATAAAAGGGATGTATGAATACATATAATTAATAAATAGAAACTTTCTAAAATAGTCACCTCTTAAAAAACAAAACAAAACATCTCCAATCACAATGCTTAAAAATGGTTCCATCTGGTTTTATGTCCTAATCACACTGGAGTGTTCATGTATGGGTGGCAGCCAAGGATTCTACTTAGGCAAAAGATAAGTAGCCATCTATATGGAATAATTTATTATGTTTTGATTAAATCAAACTGATATTCCTATAGTGCATAGTGTTTAGAAAGCCCTTGCCTAAACATTATCTTCTTGGTCTTGTCAACATCCCTCTCTGAGGGCTGGAGCAGGTATTTCTGATTAACTATTTTCATTTAACTGCTGATGAGTAAACCCAGGCTCGAATATTTTGAGTGACTTACTTTTGCTTTCTAATGTTACTGGCCCAGACTAGCCCATGGAAAAGTTTAGAAATAGACCTGAATCTTTTTCCTCCAGAGGGGATGTTGAACCTGAGCAGGGTGGCAAATCTGTGGTGTATGGATTGATGGGTCCTGTCCCCACCATTCCAGGGTTCAAGAGGTGGCAGAGGCAGCCCTAATTGGTATCAGCTCTCTGCTCCCACTGAGCCCAGCCATAGCAGGAGTCAACACAGTGCCTAGACATACAGCCCCAATGACGTGACAAAAGATATTGCAGGACTAGGTTTTTTTTAGGATTCCATTAAACTCAAAAATTCTTAAATTGTATGACTGTACTAGATTAGAAACCTGAGATCGCTGAACATGATGAATCTTGTCTGTAGCATCTGTGTGGCAATTTAAAAAGTAGCAGATGGGTCATTTGGGGATAATCTTCATTCTCAAAATTCATTCTAGCTGGGCATGGTGGCATGCTGTGCCTGTAGTCTCGACTACTTGGGAGGCTGAGGCAGGAAGATCACTTCAGTCCAGGAGTTTGAGGCTGTAGCGTGTTATTATTGCACCTGTGAATGAATAGCCATTGCACTCCAGCCGGGCAAAGTATCGAGATCCTGTCTCCAAGCGACAACAACAAAAAAATTAATTCCAGTTTGTATAGCACTTTAATTAAATTAATTAATTGATTAATTTATTTTTGACAGGGTCTTGCTCCATTGCCTGGGCTAGAGTGCAGTGGCGTCATCATAGCTCACTGCAACCTCAAACTCCTGGGCTGGAATGATCCTTCTGTCTCAGCCTCATTCAAGTAGCTGGGACTATAGGCACATGCCCATGCCTGGATAATTTTTCTGTTTTTTTGTAGAGACAGGGTCTCACTCTAGCTAAGGCTGGTTTTGAACTTTTGGCCTTAAGTGATCGTCTCGCTTTGGCCTCCCAAAGTGCTGGGATTACAGGCACGAGCCACTGTGCCCATCCTGATCTAACTTTTAAATCAGCCATTACTAATAGACACTAAAAATACAACACAAAAGACACGTAAAGCAAATATTACACTTTTGAAAAAAAAATCTTGTTGCTTCAGTCGTACTACACTTACTTCTTAGCTGACATTTTGAGTCCTGCACTCATAGTTAGTAAATGAAAATCTTGCTCTAGCGCCCAGATTTCAACATGGGTCAAGACTATAAGATAGTAGATATAGATAACTATTTGGGAAAAGGGAAAAATGTCCCCTTTTAGCTTAGAGAATGGCTCAAGCAGAGCCTAGCTTTCTGCCTTCACAGGCACCATGATCTTAGGATTTTTGTTTTTTTAAAAAAATCATTACTTTTTCCAAAGTCTTGCCTTTTCTCTGGCTTGAAGTATAAATTAAGAGCAATTAAAATCAATGTCCTGCTCTTTGCATAATATTGTTTATCATAAATTTGCTTCCTTTGATGTCTAGTCATAGATGATACGAGATCTCCCTCTATCAACAGTGATGTATAAGATGGTGAAATCATAGCTTAGTATGTTTTGTCTAAAGATTGTTATTTTAGGCTACGCTCCCATTCTTTTTGATCCCATTTCTTAATTTCATGTAAATGTGCTAGAAAATGGCCAAATGATAAAGAAATTCTTGGACTATTGATTGACAGTCATGTTTCCAATCTCTCTCTTCCAAGTTTAAGAGATCTTGAGTATTGCACGATAAAGCCACAAATGGAACTAAATTATGCTGAGCAAAAATAAATTCTTTTACTGAGAATTTCCCAGGAGTTTTGATATTTTTGACTCTTGCTCACTAAATATGGAAAAGATTGAGACACTATGAGAAGCAGGAGAGCTGTTCTGCCTTTTTTAGACCTTCTTGTAAGAAATTGTTTCATCCCTTTAATGCTATGTGAACAATATATTAGATATCCCTTCCCTGTTGAAAAGTCACAGCCCTCTGAATGGTAACAGTTTGGGGAGATGTTCTCTAAGCTTCCATTTTTATATAAAAAATAAAGCTCTGGGAATTATAATTTGTATTTTTCAGTGGTCTGAATGTTGTCCAACTATGGAAATGATGGAAATGGACATTTCACAGAATCTTTCTTCTTGATGGAGTCAAAATCCCTTTAAACTTAATTTTCTCCTTAGTCCCATTGAATACAGGTTCACAGCATTATCCAAATTCAGTGCTGTGTCAGTGGAACTCTGGTGGAAAGGACTTGTGTACAACGGCTGGGGAAGAATTTTAGTGCTGCCTCATGAATGTGTAGGATGCTTTTTATGAAGGAATCAACATGATCAGGAACTTCATTTCATGGGGTTCATTTTAAGGGTACAATTGTAGAAGGGAAGAAGAGGTACAACAATTTGAGCAGTTAGATGGCTCAGCTTCAATGAAAATGACTGCATTGCTCAATGGTGTTTAGCATTCATTAAGGCTTTGGTAGTTTGGATTTATTAGGATCATTAAGGCTTTGGTTAGTTAGGTTTGGTTTGTTAGGATTCATTAAGGCTTTGGTAGTTTGACAGCAGTTGTATTGATCCAGGAACAATTTGATAACCTGTAATACTCCTGACTATTCCACATATCACCCTGATACTATTTAACATGTTTCTCTATCCCCTGTGGTACATGCAAATTGGTGCAAATTGGTGGTTAGACCTAGAGGTTTGATAGATTTTTTTTTTTTTTTTTTGCTAAGACTTCAGAGTTGGTCTGTCCAGTTGTTTCTCCCATAGGGTTGAGAGTAGCTATAGAAATTCACTGTCTAATAAATTAATTCATTTGAGTTGCAAAATGATGGCATTCTAATTTTATCATGCTCTATTTGCTGGAATACAGCTATAAAGAGCAACTTTCCCATGCAAACTATTTGGTTGCCTTGACATGCAGTCCCTTTGGAAAGCCCAAATAAATGCTTCAATTTTTCCTTCTGTTTATTACTTTTCAAGATAATGAGTTGGTTCTCTGAACTCATGAGTTAGTTATCAAAAGTAACCAACCATGGCATTTAAAAAAATCGCTATAAGCATATAGATAGAAATATGTGTTTTTAATCTACTGAAGTTTTTAACCCTTATTGATGGCCAAACTTTCCCATCTTTGAGCCGTAGGTTGGTTCCTAAGTCTTTGGTATGATACTAGTAATCTTTAGTAGCTTCCTTGCTTCCAGGTATGACAAGATGTTCTATGCTCATTGTGTACATTTTTGGTTTCAGACCTGGAATCAGCCGTCCTTCCAAGGAGATTCACTTTCTTATAATGGAAAATAGTATTTAGAAATCACAATTAGGACGCCAGAAGAGCTCACTGATATTGGGTTGGTCATTGTTTCTAAGTTTTCTTTTAGGAGACAGAGCTAGGACATTTTTATTTGCTTTTAAAGATGAAATATATCATGTATTCAAGGTAAAATTTCTAATTCAAATTCAGTTTTATGGAGTTTTTATTAAAGTTTATCAGTCTTACATCTTTATTTCCTCACATGTTGAACATTGTAATTGCCAACAATACAACTACTAAATTGCTTTAGTTCCCAGCACATACACAACCGTCTCAGAATAACAATATCGACACCACAACCAATAATATAATTAATAAATATAGCTTTTTTTACAGTTATATATATGTGTAGATATATTTTAGAGACGAGATCTTGCTGTGTTGCCCAGGTTGGTCCCAAATGTTGTCCTCAAGTGATCTTCCTGTCTTGGCCTCCCAAAGTGCTGGGATTACAGATGTGAGCCACTGCTCCTGGCCCTACAGTTCTGTATTTAAAAAGATGTGAAACAGTTCATCTCTGTGTGGTTATACAACCAACTGGATACATAATTAGGTTCATTTGCTTTATTTTGCTACTGACTTTTAGGGTTGTTTTTGTATTAAATTAACTTCTGTATAATTATGCAAAATATTAAATAGGTCCAAAATTGAATCTATAAAACAAGGTAGATTGATAGAAGCCTAGCTCTTTTCCTGTTCCATCTGCCTATTTCTTCTTCTATATATAAGTACTTTAAAAAATTATGGTTTACTATTCCATTTTAAAAATATAAGCAAATGTACATATCTACTCATATCTCTCTCCTTCTTAGATACATGATAGCATACCATATACACCTTTTTCCCTCCTGCTTTTTTGTACTTAGTGATCTATCTTGATGATCGCTCCTTAGTAGCATATGGAGATATTACTCCTTCTGAAAAATGCGTATTTTCCACTGTGTTCATGTTTAGGATCATACAGAGAAAAACAAGACCCATTTAGAAGGACCTCTGACACACTGTTGGTGGGAGTGTCTATCGTCGGAAATAGAGGGGAAATTTGGCAAAATCTCGAAAAGATAAAAGTATAAACTTGCTACAACTCAACAAGAGTTTCTTTCTAAAGGAACTGTTAATGTTGAAGGCATATGACATTATTTATAATAGTGGAAATAAAAAACACCTAAATGTTCATCAAAATAAAATGGATAAATTCAACTGTGGTACATTTTAATGATGAAACACTATATAGCAGTTAAAATGAATGAACTAGATAAATACACAGGAACATAGATTTTAAAAACATTAAACTAAAAACAGGTTGTATAATGAATATAGTAACATGTTATTCATGTAAAATTAAAACTTATGAGACAATACTGTGTACTGTTTATGGCTACATAAATAGATAGCATCGGTATTAAAAACTGAATAGGATGGATATCCACCAAAGGTCTTCTATGAGCTCACTGTTGTGGGAACAGAGAGCTATGCTTTGTAAATTCAAGTGCTTTTATGGTGTTCTTTTCCCTGTCTCTCTGCTCACTGTTCTGCCTTGCCTTTTGGTTTTCTACTGGGATTGATGGATTGATTGATTGATTTCTATCCATTCTGACTCACTCTTGCCAAGGGGTACCAAGAAATAAGCATTGAACATGCTCAGTAGCTGTGCACCCTGGGGACACAGAGTGGAGGCAGCCGTGGTGGCTGAGGCAAGAGAGAAGTAGTTGAAGGAAGGAATCACTATTTGATTTCTGTAGCCTTCCAGAAGGAAGACAGACGATTCTTGTGTAAACATGTCAGATCTGTTAAAAGCACATGAAACCAACTCCTGCAATGGAGAAATAGTTATAGTTGTATGCATCCCGTGACAGGGTGATGTGCAAATTTTCATCACATAAAAACAAAGAAAAGTTGAGCTCTGGGCAATACAGGGCAAAACAACCAGAGTGTTTTGGGTTGAGAGACATAGTTCTGTGCTATGAGAAATGAGATTTTGGGCTAAAGGACACAAACTGGTAGCCCACGGACATTTTTGGGAAAAAATTTTTGTTGAATTTTTACTGAAAATATATACCATTAAAAGCGTGAGAACATTTAAATATTGGGAGATTTCACATTTTAAAAATCCAGATTTCTGTGTTCTCTTGACGAATCAGAAGCTTTGGCAACAGTGCCACTGTGCAGCCTGGTAACAGTCACCTGGAGGTGCTGCCCCCTGTAGGTGGAGTGTTTGCTCTCCTGCTAACCACAGTTTTCCACCTGACTGTGTACCTGCCGGCCTATCAGGTTGAGAATGCCTAGTTCAGGGCAGCAGATAATGGCATTTGTATTTCTTGCCTCTAACAATCTTTCCTTTCACCAAACATTTCAATCATGTGTTTCCAGCTATACTCAAATTGAATGTCAGGAGACTTGCAAGTCAGAGCTGCTTGGCCTCTACATCTTTCCTCAGGTCTTTGTTTTATTTGGGGGTTGGGTAGTATGATTCAGTTAAAATTACGGTCAGAAGTTCCTGGAAACCCTGCTGCCTCAGGGCAGAAATATGGCCTCAGTGCTCGTTCTTGGTCCTCCACGGCCAGGAAAGATGGCTGAGTAGGAATAGCAGAGCATACCATTTAGCCAAAATTCATTTTTATGATTCTGAATGCAGACCACACTCTATTATTTATAACATCCACAGCAATAATTCCCCAAGAAGTAAGTCTAATTAAGAATTCCTGCTCATTAGCTAATAAGGAAATAGATTGGGAAGAGTCCCAGATCTCATCCATGCCTAGGTATAAGGAGCGTGTGGGAGGGTGAGGACTGCCCAGGTGATCTCTGTCGGGTATGAATAGGTCACTCAATCAAAAGGACTCATTTATGCAGGACAGACTCTCAGAAGACTTCCTCTTCAATGCTGTGGGCAGAGGAGGGTTGGTGAGGAACGAAAGGCTCAGATACAAAAGATTTTGCTGGACTAAGTGGAACACATAAAGCCACAGCTGGAATTTTTCCATAAAGTGGACACATGCGTGATGTGAACCAAGGGGTGCTGGGAAGGGGTGACCCGAGGGATACCTCACCACCGCCAAAGGTTTTTGAAATTCACTTTCCATCTCTGCTTCCGAGCCTGCCCGATATCCCATCATTAGAGTCATTCCTTTATATGTAAGCACTATCCCTAAGCATTATCTCTTTTTATATAAATATCTTTGGGAAGGGCTTTGTGAAAGCTTTTTAAGAAACATTCACTGTGTGTGCAGGGCTCTTTCTTTTGCATGACTTCATGCCCAAGGTCAGTCACCAGGACTGGAGCTCCTCTAGCTCCAAGTTCATTGCTCTATAGCAACAGTTTTCAACGTATGATCCTGGACCCTGCAGGGGCAGGAGTATTTGTGCGTGTCCCAGAGACCCTTTCAGTGTGTCCCTGAAGTAAGAACTATTTGCAGAGTAATACTAAGACAGTATTTTCCTTTTTCACTCCAACTCTGTACAGAGGAGTTTTCCGGCAGCTACACAACATGTGGTATCACAACAGAGCAAATGCAGAAGCAGATCTGAGAATCCAGCTGTCTTATATTAAGCCAGACACTAAAGAGGTTGCAAACACATAAAACAATGCTGTTTTTCTCAGTAACTTTTTGTTTGTTTGGTTTGGAGCTCCTTGGGGTTCTCAATAATTTTGAAGAGCGTAAAACATTCTGAGACCTAAGTGGTCTGGGGCACAGCTAGCTGTGCTGCTTGGCCATCTTCATCTGAGTGTCGACTGAATTCTGTTTTTGCTGAGAGAGCTGGTGAAGAGAGGCTCTGGGTCTAGGAGTGGGATGGGGGTAAAGGTGGTTTCTGCCCAGGGAGAATGCAGACTTAAGAAATGAGAAGGTAGCATGAAGATCCTCAGGAGAAGGAGAGGGGAGTCCATGAAGCACTAGGAGCAAGACTTTCTCCTTGCCCAGGACTGGTAATTGGATGTAGTTGAATATTATGGTGCAGTGTCAGGAACCAAGACATGATTGAGAAGACTCCCTTTAGCAAAACCACTCAGAAGTGGTGCGACCTGGGCAAATTGCTTACCCTTGCTGGGCTTGACTTTCCTTGGCTGTAAAATAAAAAGATTGGACTAAATCAGGATTTTTTAACCCAATATTGTGATAAATAATTGACAATACATATAACAGTAAAGATAAAATAATAGATAAGATAGCAAAGTTTGTAAATATTTACTTAATAAAAAATTAAGGTGGATTCAGCATTGTCTCCTATCCCAGTGCCACTCTGCCCACTTGAGTTTGATGTGCTGGCTTGACTGGGACTGCTGCTAGCACAGAGTGAGGCACTGCGGCTGATAAGAGAGGTAAAGAGCCATTGGAAGTAGATGACTTTGTGAGGTTCTGTTCCCAGCTCGAAGTCTCCAGTGATCTTAAACAGCGCTTGGTTCCCAGCCTGTTGACACGTGCCCTCAAAGAGCAGAGAGACCTACTTAGAAGGAAGGTCAAGAATTATCAGACTTTGCAGCCACCTAGTCCTGGGATTATTTCTCAACTCTGCCACCTGATATTTGTGTGTCCTTGAACACGAGATACAATCTCTCTGTGAAAAAGGGATAACAGTGCCCACCTCACAGGGCTGTTGTAGCTGTTTAAGGTGAAAACATGTGTTAAACTAGTTGGTTCTTAGCCAGCTCTGGATAAACCGTGGTTGGCTTCTCTTTTCTCAAAGTGGGCCCATAGAGAACTGAAAGACATGTGTAAAAGGCTTGTCTTTTTGTGGGTGTCCCTCGATGAGTGGGAGGACTGCCTCAGAGGGATGAGGTTTGAGCGCTTAGATGCTCAACAGAAGGGAAAGCAATTTGGCAATTCTGGAGTCTGCAGCGGAGTAGGTCTGGAGAAGCCATATTGGTGGCCTCTTCCTGACTATCGCCTTGCTCATCTCTGCTCCCCTGGGTTCCACTTCCTGGGAGACATGAGGGATGAGCCACAGCCAACAAAGACTTTGTTCCCCATTTATCATCTTCTGGCTTGTTTAGTGGAGCCATTTGCTTTCCAACAGGTGAGTCGGATGAGATGGATTATGTGTTGTCAAAACAGTAACTAATGAGATGTTGTGGTCATTTCTTTGTGATGCAGAAATGGGACATAGTTAAGCATTTCAACTTAGCTTAACAGCAAGCTCAGGGAATAGACATTCTTGATTCCCAGTCTGCCCTCCCCTCCCTGTCTTACTTACTGAATTTAAAGTTACCACAAAAAGTACCTTATTTAGGTCGATTTTTTTTTTACTATTTTCTTGGCATAAAAGTGTTTGGAAAAGATAAACACTAACTAAAATTAAACATTCCTTTACATCACTCTGTACAAAAAAATATGGTACACAGAGATATGAGAAGACATTGTTGGGATTTGCTGGTTAAATCCTCTAAATGAGCTTCAATTGAAGAAGAGCCCAGAGTTCAAAGAATTACAGAATCCTGATCCCAGGCTTGGCATATATTCTGAGAGGCAGAGGAGTGGAAAAAGCATGTGTTTTGGAGTCCAGGAGATCTAGGTTTGAATTTGGGGTCCACCCCGTACTAGTTGTGTGACCTTGGAAATACCTTTTAACCATGATGAGGCTTAGTTTCCTCATTAAGTCGGTGATAATAATGCCTAGCCTTGCGGAGCTGTTTTGAAGATTAGACATAACAGATGTAAAGTGTCTTGCAGTTACAGATACAAAATAAATGGTAGCTCTGATGATGATAATGATGTCTGTAGTCTGTGCAGATAAATTCAGTATGTCTCGTTTAACCAGAGCTATTTACCCTGTAGAGTTGCCTCAAAGTACTGCTATGTATACCTACCTCATGGTTCTGAGTTCTGTCCTCTGGTCTAGTTTAAAATTGTTAGGTTTTTGGAGAGGTAAACAAATTAATTGACTGGCTTAACATATATAGTCATAAGCTGCACAAATGACCTTATGAAGAAAGTACATTAATATACATTAATAGCTATAAAAATATTTGAACATGTGTACATTGTGTAAGCATAAGATCAATTGCAGGTAGCTTATGATGGAAAGTATATAGGAACGGCCACCAGAGATTCAATCTGTGCATGTTATTTTTCTCTATCTAGAGGTGCCAGCAATAACTTTGGATCATTGAAGTTAGCACCCCTACAAGGGGCTGGGGTAAATATACCCCAGAATCACTTGAGGAGACACTCTTGGAAGGGCACACAATCTTGAAGCATGCTTCCTTTAGAAGGGTACATGGGGTCACTGCGACCTAACATAGGTCACCTTTTCTCCAATCTCCAGTAGCAATTTCTAGCTTCCACTCTGAATGATTCTGTTTTCACTGGGAATAGATTTTTTAAAAGAAACACAACAAGCCTCAATCATAAAAGGGAAGTTAAGAATACATATTTATAAAAAGATGCAGCATTTAAAATTCAAGCCATTGAGAGAGAGAAGACATTGGTAATTCATACAAATGGCAAAGGGCTCATATCTAGGTTATGTGAAAATACCTCCTACAAACCAGTAAGTAAAAAGACAACTCAGTAGAAACGCAGAAGAGGGGAACAAGCAGTTCAAACGTGGAGGAAGTCCGAATGGCCAAAAAAAGAGAAAATATGCTAATTAGTAATCCAAAAAATAGGCTTTAAAACACAATGGAATATCATTATACACTCTTTACAAAGTCTAACATTAAATAGACTGACCTGGCCAGGCGCGGTGGCTCACGCCTGTAATCCTAGCACTCTGGGAGGCCGAGGCGGGTGGATTGCTCAAGGTCAGGAGTTCGAAACCAGCCTGAGCAAGAGCGAGACCCTGTCTCTACTAATAATAGAAACAAATTAATTGGCCAACCAAATA